>CM065664.1:17116900-17201900 GCA_033220385.1 Triplophysa yarkandensis
TTAAGATTTTTAAGGACGACTTTAAGTGGGACAAAATTCTCAACAATAGTGTCCAACTTTTTTCATTTGGAATGAATTTTGATGACATTATTTGTGTGTTACAGATAGTTTTATATCTAAGAAGCTTTAAAAATTTAGGCCAACTTCCAACTTCCAGCTGCTGCTAACAGTAAAATACAGGAGCTCCAGACAGTTTGTTGTGCTTTTACACATCAGACTTTCAGACGATTAAAATCTGGTCTAATTAGTGTCAGTAATATTTTAAAAAGAGCACTTATGCATGCCAAGGCCAGGCTAATTGATGTCATACTCTTTCTCTCTGTTGTTTTTTCCGGCCTGTTTAACTGACAGAGCTGTGGGGTGTTGTGGTCAGGTGTACTGAAAGCTAAGAAGAGGAGACGCGGATAATTACCTTCTCCTTAACCAAGTACAGTAACTCTCTCACATACTTCACATCATTCTCCACTGATATATTCTGAGGCTTTTTTCTGTATTGGTATAATATTAAAGTCTCCCATGTGGTCAATAATTTCATCCATTGAAACTTTACTTTGACCATTAAAATAAAATAAAACATTTTCCTGTGAATTTTCTCCCTGCCTTATAAGATCTTGAAACTACACAGTTTCATTAAATATATGCAGATAAATTAATGTGTAAATTTTCCAGCCTCAACTCAGTCACATTCCGCAGTCTTAAAGCTTTTAAAAAACACATAAAAGCATTACAATTCAATTCACTTTTATTGTCACATCACCATGGCACATGTGCCCCGGTTAGTGAAATTCTTGGGAGCATGCTCCAAAAACACCGCAGTACAGGTAATATGTAATATGTAACATGTAACATAAAACATATAGTACAGACTTCCACATAAGAGAGTGTGCTATATGCACATACATATAATCAGTTCACACAGTCTACTATTGGACAAACACAGTCGAAAACATTCAACACAGTGTGTACAAACATACATTAAGCACTAGACAATAAATACTAAACACAGAGTGTGCACGCTCTGCATTTTCATCACAGGGGTCTTTAAGATAAATCCAGAAAATCACATTCTTATATAATATTTATCTGTTTTTAAACGTATGTATGCCAGTATCATCAAATATACATTTTTATAAGAAAAATACGAATTCCTTTCTCCACTACAATCCTTTTGTGGTTCTTTAGATGTTAAATGTTCCTTTATTTTTAGGAGCGTATACAATATTAAAAGAATGAAAACATTTGCACTCTGATCATCTACTCAATGAAGTATTTAAATAAAGCGTTCAACACATTTGGCTGTCTAGAACAAACCTAGATTTTGCACGCATCTCTCCAGCGGTTTTGAACAGCGATGTGATGAAAACTCGTAACGACAGCTTGCATTACTTTCCCCCTGATAGCATTAACTGCCTCACACTCAATGTCATCTGGCATGTTTTCATGCCTCAATTGGTGGTGAAGCCAGATGGAAACATGAGCAAGAGTGATTGACATGCAGGTGAGGGTCGGAGGTCATATTAAGCAGTCATGACAGGCCATCCTTTTGCAGAGACGTTTAACAGGTGCACGCAGAGGGCTGGTAAGCAGCAGGACAATGCTTTTGATTGGAGGCGATGGAGCCTGGTGTGAGGGTACGTGTGATGACTAACCCAACAGGCTGTTCTCATTCACTGCAGAAGTCTTCCCTCTGAGCTGAAGTGACGTGAATGATGGATTACAAATCAGAGCTGATTGTCGACATAGGCTTTATTTCGGTCTTCAATGGAGAGAACTGGCCTAAGTCTCCTTTACTGATCGAGCAGCACACATCTCTTAGCACAAGGCATTACCGCGGTAGAAACATTAAAGACACACAAGTGCCGTGTGCTGTGGTTCAGGTATGTTCAAAGAAAATCCTAATAAAAGATTATTATTAATACTGCACAGATACAAGATTTCTCCACTGAAACTGATATCTGACAATATTGAGACCAATACTAATAGCTGAAAGCTGATTATTTAGATTGATCTCTGGCAATACAGATATAGGTTGTAAGATTATTCAAATTGATATCTGTCAATACTGATACAGCTACTGATAGAGGCTTTTTAAGAATGGAATCTGACAAAACAGATGCTTAAAGTAAAATATTCAGTGATTTCTGCAAACAACAATACAGATACTGATAACCGGTAATTCATAGTGGTATCTGACAATACCGATACAGATGCTGATAACAAAACTCAAACAACGGAAAAAAAGATGTGACTTTAAAGTTGACTTACAGTGTGTAGAAGAATTTAATTTTTTAAAAGATCTTCTATTATTTTTAAAAAGAAAAGTTAAATTTTTTGTTGCCACATTTTTATTCCAGCAAATTTCAGAAGTTGCAAAAATCCATTCAAATTTGTTTGTACATTTTACTGTATTTTTTTGCCTGATAAATATCATTTGATGATGGATTTAATTGGTTAATTGTTGAATTTTTTAGGTTCCTAATATGTTTCCCCATGAAATGTCCGGATATATATTCCGTTTATGTGCAATTAAAGGCACCATCTTATTTATTTGACCTAATATAACAATTACAAATTTGTCTACAAATTCAAACAAAACTGCTGATATTAAGATTTCAGCCGGCTCCTCTCATTATTTCTTCCAACAGAGACACTAGCAGTATCTCAATCTCCTCCAACAGCTGTACCACTGCTTATTTTATTTATTCCAACACACTGCTTTAGGCTACAGTTGAAAGTAACTAACATCAGCAGGAACGGGCATGCTTCATTTTCATAGCTTCCTATACCGGTTCCAGGGTTTGTTTGTTGTTTTGCCCCCATGTGCATCCGTTTCCTCCTGACTGGCACTGCAACCCTGAAGCCTGTCTGTTCTTGATATTAAAATAATGAGGAAAAAAGGGGGATGCTGCCATCAAGAGGTCTTATATTATCTCTATGGAGGAATTAAATATTTAAGCGGCCTAGAACCGCTGCTGCGAGACTGAAGAGCTTTTGCAAACTGTACAGTTTTTACAATAAGCTAAGTAGAACGGATTTCATTTTAGCTGGTATTGATCAAAAGAATAGTTGGTCCAGACTTTTAGGACTCCTTTCTTACAGAACATAAAAGAAGATCTTTTGAAGAATGTTGGTTACCGAACAATGGAGACACCAATTCACTTTTATGTAATGAGTAAATGGGTATCGCTGTTGTTTACTTACCAACATTCTTTAAAATTCATCTTTCTTTCATTTCTTCTGGGGCTTTCCATGCTATACATTAGGACATAAATATTAGGACAATTACTTTTAATATTATAAATGTGTAGTCAACATTTCATTTAAAGCTTAATTTGAATGTCATTCTATCCAAATTTGGCAAAATGAGTGACAGTGAATAACAGTATTTTGGACCTTTACGTGTTCCGCCGGGTTTAAATAAGCTTTGCACAGGAAGTGTATTTAGGTCACAACATATGAAACTGGGTTTAGTTCAGGTGGTTACAGGTACGAAAACATGTCAATCACCACAAGGGGGGCTCTGCCAGACTTCTCCCCTAGGATTTGGTAGACACACTGATGCACTGTCATCCCCCTAAAAATGTGGACCTGTACGGTCATCTGGGATAGTTTTGGCTGTATTTGATGGACTGTTTGTGTATGCGTTGTAACCTCAAGATTTTTAATATCTTCAATGTCTGGCCTAGAATCGATGTACACAATGTGATATAATGAACAAAGCAAGCTGCACAAACAAGAACCAAGATCTCCATGCTTGAGAGATAATGAGACTGAAATCGATATATTTTCCTTTCGATGACAAATATGAGTGCAGCTTTCTGGAACGCATTTGTAGTGCAAATTCTTGGAAAGGTATGTGAAAACATCAGGGTTAGGACCCTCAATTAATATATATTTTGGAACTGGACAAGTACTGTAGCTGTACTGCACATCTGGAGGGCCACAGTAAGTCCAGCTGAAACAGGGTTTATTTTCTTTCTGCTCAGCTTAACCCCACTGGGTTCCCTGTGGTCTGCATACACAGTTCTGCTGCATTTGCTCTTTCTTTGATTATCAGGAAGAAAGCAGTATATATTGTGCCAAACTTTCCTGAAGCGAGACAAAATTTGGCTTCTTCAACACAGACCTGCTTTGACTGTGCCCCCAGTGTCCCCTTATAAAGGGCTCCCTTGTTATCCGAGACCTGATGAGACTAAATTTAAGACGGGCCAGAAAACAACATAGCGTTTCATCAAGTGTACGACCGACACCGATGTACAGGATCAAACTCACAGCAGCACATACTAGATTTCTTGTACAATTACACAATGAGGTGAGCTTGACAATTCAGCAGCATGGTCACTGTTGGCCAATGAAGTATTTCTTGTATGAACTCAGATGGATGGGCTACTTTAAACGCGCCCTATGGTTTGTGCTACACAGAACATTTTGGATGTTTTTTGAGAACCACATCTGGAAGGATTATTGCGCATAGTGTTAGCTGACAAGAATGGTTGTAATGAGGTGGAGAGAAGGGGTAACCTGAAGAGGGCAGTATTGCTTTTAAACAGCTGATGGGTATTATTATAATGCATAAGCACAAAAGGCCTACTTAGTTACAGAGACAGACCATTAACAATCTTATTGTTATACATTTTCATGGATTCTTATACACCAATTTCCTTCTTATTTCCTTTTTTATTGCGAGCTTTTCTTTCCGTTCGATCAGAACGTATATCAGAGAAATGTGGATATATTTTAAGAGGTGGTCATAGCCATACGTCACCCTAAATTAAATTATCCCATCCCAACATCATGGCCACATAGACTAATTTTGTCAAAGAGCATTAATTTAACAATGGCAGAGCAGTTATAAGCGCAGCTGTAACCCCCTACACTGACATCTGTACATGGGCAAAGTCAATTTGCAATAAAACACTCGAATGGTCGGCTTCTTGAAATAATTAGCCTATGAAATCCCATCAAATTGCAATGATACATATTTATACACATAAAAGAGACATGCATTAGATTAAAGCTTTTGTTTGTATCACAAATTTCTGTTTGTTGACCTGTATGGCTGTGTTTCTCCTAATGAACATTAGCCAATATAAACAAACTTACATAACAAAGGAATTCAGTCAAATTCAGTAACAGATATTGCAATAAAGACAGGTTGACTACATCACCCTATCTATCAAATATATACATGTCAATGAAATATTGATTTGAGTTTAAATGATTTACTAGCTTACTTATAGAGAGGAATGATGCAAGAGACAAATATCAAGCAGTATAAATGCAAAAGTCAGATAAAATACAATTGTGAAATAACAATGTAACATAAAAGATGACATTTTACATGTCATTAAAACATTACAAATTAAACATTTTTATTTCTATTTTTATATGAAACAATTTACATTTAAAAAATGAATACATTGTAAAGCTTTGAAAATGTATTTACTATACTGTTTAAATTTTGTGTTAAAATAAGAAAATCTGATGTACTCAAATATTTATATCGGAATAACCCCAAAAATAGGTGTATTTTGAAAATATATATTTGTTACGTAAAAACTTTTTTTCATAAACCTTATATTTGTAAATATATGTGTGATAGCAAATACCTGTAGAAAATAGATTTAAGAGAAATAAATCAATTATTATAATATTTTTTTAAGTATTTAATGTTTTTTTTAATATTTTACTACATTAATATACCTGTTTATTTTTGTAAACATTAAGCCAAATAAAATACTAGAGACATTATAACATTATGAAGGATTTAAAATGTACATTTATATCAAACTATTATGTGCATAATATATTTGAATTACTGTGATGTATACCCGAGTGAAAAAACTTCTGAAAAGAGAAATTATGTGAGCGGGCCTATATTTCATCAACCGAGAACTAGTGGATGAAGGAAATGACCAACAAAATGGGGTCAGATGTTAATTAGAGTTGTTTGTAATTGGAGCACTGTCCTGGTCTCATTCCTTGTTCGATCATTTCGAGAGAGGAATAGAGATCAACATTTTTGATTAAAGAATTTGATTTAAATTTTGATTTTAAAATTATTCTTTTTTCATACCGTCTTTAAAGTGAAAAATCTAGTAGAGCACATGCAAACTATAGCCAACAATTGATTTTTTTGGTTGGCGGAACTACTACAGTACGAAAGATATATCAGTTGGTGCTCTTGTTGGTGGCATGCCATTCCTTGATGGCTTGGCTGCTTTCTTCAAGTCTTTCACATCCATCAGATCAAGACAAAGTCTCTATTTTACACTGTCCACAAGGGTTTATGTGTGAATGTGAGAAAAAATAAGTGAAATTAAATACCTCCTCAAAACAGAAAAAGGTCCCGAGATGACGTTGACAGTGAGGGCTATAGCACCTCTTTTGACCATATCATTAAGCCGCCTGGTTCTATAAGCAGCACCTCTTGTTGTTTACCCTCAGTGAAAGAAACCCCAGTACCCACATAAACACCACGACTTGGATGAAATCATGTCATCGCAGTTTACACACTGCACAGTGCGTTTATGTGTGCACTGCGCAGTCAGCATTCAAAGTCACAAAGCTTATGTTTCAAGATTTCTAATTATTTATGTTTGCATTTATGATGTGTTTTCTAAAATGGTTAGTAAAACCTCTTTCTTGAAATCATTGATTTTTGCCCGTTCTACTGCATTATGTGCCAGTTCTAGGCGCAAAACTTGTGACAATGAATTTAGTGCTACTATGATGATCTAAAAGTCATAGTGCACCCAAAAATATTTATTCTCATGTCTTTTTAAACCTGTATTTTACTTCTTCGTCTGTGGTTCTCAAAAAAATTTTTTTTGAGAAATCTTGGGTTTTGTGTCTATACAATGGAGGTCAATTGTTTTAATGTTACAGGCATTCTTCAAAATATCTTCTTCTTTGTTCTGAACACAGAAGTCATACAGGTTTGAAATGACTTGAATAAATAGTGATTTCATTTTTAGAAAAATGTAAAGGGTAAAATCTGTCTGAAAAATGTGTTTACCCAAATTTGATTTGCTTCTCACAAACAGACAATAAAATGTATTAAGAAACAGCATTCCTTCTTTTTAAGCATTTTAAAAATCCTAAATAGTGTGATGAAAATAGTGGGTTTTCGTGCACTCTGCTCAGGTCAGCGACAGGAGGGCACCTGAAACTTGTGCCAAACTTCAACATGCCTGTTTTAGCCATAGCGGAAAATTTTCCTCGGGTTCTTCGAGGGCATACAGTGGGGGTACGGGGGAGAGAACTCTTTGGTTTATGCTTCTGTGTGAACACAGGGAAAACTTGCACAACCACCAAGCTGGCACCACCTCTGTGTGTGGGGGATCTTGACAAATACATCTAACATCACAGCCAACATCACTTCAGGGGCTTGAAGTGCAGAAGATTCAGATGGCTGCGAAAGGGGAAAGGGGCGTATGCATATTTGTTTTAGTGGATAAAAAAAGCAATAGACCTCAAAGGTGAATAATACGATATATAGCCATATGGTGTGACTTTAAATGGCAAAGCACAATTAAAATGATAGTTCGCCCAGAAATGAAAATTGTTTCATATACCCGCACTCTTGTAATTTTAAACCTGTATGAATGTCTTCTGCAGAATACAAAAGAAGATATTTGGAAAAACTAGCCAGTGACCAACATTCTTCAAAATATATTTTCTTTTCGGATTTAGACAGTCATACAAGTTTGAAATGACAAAAGGAAATAAGGAAGAATTTTGACAGACTTTTCATTTTATTGAACTCTCACTTTTATATGCATTTAGGTCTCTTCTCAAACTTACTTGAGTTTTGCGCTCATGAAAGAAACGCCTCTCATTAAAAGCGTGTGTTATTTAAAGTTTTTAAAGCAATCTAATAAGCTAAGTAATATTAATGATGTACAATTGAGTACAAGCAATCAATCTCGGCATCAACAGCTGGGACTTGAAAGTAGATCTATAATATGTCTTTAGACTCAGGTCAGGTTACTACACATTTCCTGTAATTCTGCCCTGTCCAAGCCCATGTACAATGTCTAATTTTCAGAATTCCCCTAAAAAATAGATGTATAGAATTATAACATCTGGAAACAGATATCACACTGCTGTGGGATATGAGCTTTAGCTGGATAGGATATTTATGTATGTATGCACCGTTAAAAATATTCCATTATCATTATAAAAACCAGCAATCCAAAGAAAAGCACCCTCCTTACCAAGTTCCTGCTGTAAGTATGTAAGAATAATACTCATTAAATTTTGCTGTGGTGGTAAGCTAGCAAACTACCTCTGCTTGCCCTCATGTGAAAGTACTCATTGTTGACCACACACTCATATACGTACACTCAATCTCCAGCCACATGAGCAGGTTCTGGGGATTTCACGCGAATGTTTGAGTCATTTCTAGAAACAGGCTCAGAACGAAAATTGGATCGGTCAAGGAAGATATCACTTTCCTATGCTGTGTGCTGTGTGTTATTTTAGGCCAGGCTTAAAATGCAACACCATATTTTCTTTGATACCCAATAGGGGGTCTCTGCTCTTTCATTCTCTATCCACAAAATTCTGTTTGACAAAAAGAATAAGCATTGATACATACAATTTACCTTTTACAACAAGGTGAACCATCACAATTTTTTATTGCAGTTTATAAAGTTTCATCCAATAGGTGGCTAGGTGCCAATATAAAATATAAGATCACACTGTTTTCAGAACTTGGACTTCAACCAAGAACACACAAGCATGTGAAAGCATCTGCAGCTTTACAATCCCTGCCAAAGGTTCAAGGGTCACATCTAGTCGACATGTTCAACGGCTACTTAAAAGCTTTTGGTTGTCCATATGCAAAGACATATGGAAATAAAAGGACAGTTGTCATAATACAGTTGTGTTTATGTTATATGTTACACATACTCGGACCGTCGTGCCGCCAGTACAGGCATGTCCTTGTGCCCTTCCAGCTTCTGTTTGTGCCACACTGGCCTGTGAATTTTGACAGAGTTCTGATGCATGCCTCTTCTCTTTGGAGACCATCATACAGACACATCCAACTAAGCTTTCTGACCTCTCCTGGGAGGTTCCCCGTTCTCAGACTGAGACTGGTTGGTACCCTGGTTGCTTTTTTTTTAGAGGACTTAATTCCAAGATGTGTTGGTTGATAAAGAAAATGTTACTTTAATCCCTGTCATCAGTGAATTAAGTCAGTTTCCTGTGTGTTTCTATTTCATTTAGATTTACAGATGTCCACTTGGTGAGAATGTATAGGATGATGCACAGTTGTCCCCCATGGTTTATGTGCAACTATGCGAAAACCTAAATGGTTTATTGAAAAAAATGGTTTTTGAGTAACTTCCACATGAATGTGATAATGGATCACTGTCACAGTCCTTGCAATATACAGTTGTGTAAATAATAAAGAAATATTTTGAAAGACAATTTTTAGTTTTTCAATTTTTTTCAATTATTTGTTTGATTCTGTGAACTTAAAACAATGTTGTTGTTTTTACCAAATATTAAATAAAGACATTCTATTTTCATTTATTCGCAGAAAAGTTTGTATTCACTTTTAGGCAATTCAAAAGTAATATTTGTAACTGTATTTGGAAAAAGTTAATCTTGGTTTTGTGAGATTTCTATCACACTTTTTTTGTGTCTTTTCATGTTGTCGCTCTTTATCATTGCTGTTAAATGACTTTGTCACTCCTGAGATTTGATTTTGTCAAAAATTCAACAGACTTTGGAATGGACTGGAATAGACATCCAGACGTTCCGAATTTAAATGAACATTTGGAATGGGCTCTTCATTCTTCCATGGCTGTTTTAAAAACGTTCATTTCCAAAGTGCACAGAAAACACTTCACAATGTATGTTGTAAAACATAATGGGAAAGCACACTCACACCATTAACTTATGTTTTACTCATAAATCAAAGCCCATGGCTTGAAAATGCTTAATCTTTTACAGGTTTAAGGGCGACAAGCTAAAGAGCTCCGGCCTCTGTACCACTAGTTTGCATTATGTGATCTCTCGCAAGAGGCTGTGACTGTGAAATATTTCTTAAGTGCTTTAAAAACACTCTCACTTTACAAGTCTAACAACGTTAAGTGGGTATATTAATTTAAATATGTCAGTTATGAGGAGGACGAGAACATACATGTGATGAAATGCATTGGGCCCTTAGCCTGAAGGTAATGATGTTGAGATCAAGTGGCAAAAGGGAGGCATCTGAGGGGCCAGAGAGGAAATGAAAAAGGTAAAGTTGAGTGACAGAGAGCCTGCTATTACCCCTGGACCACATCTGTGCCTCACATGGAGGAAATGCACTGCAGGAAGTGAGATTGAAATCATCACACACTCACATACACACAATGTGCCTCTTTGTCTGTGGTGCCTGTGCACTGGCAGCACAAGCCGAGTGTTTTTACATCAAGCGTGGGGTTTGGGTTTTTTATTCTTCAAGGTGCAGAGGCAGCGTCTGTGTTTTCCAGGGTTCAAATAACCTCATGGCTGTTTGTTGCCAACAATCACATAAATTCAAACCTCAAAACCAGATATTGTGTCGCCACTATTGTGAAATATTTCACTATACCTCCAGAACCGACTTTGTTTTGAATAATGTCACAGCACAATATGAATAAAACTTGTAACAGAAGAAGAACATCGGTGATTCACTGACAGCATATATTTATTTTAAATGGCATAATAATAAATAACCGAGAACAATGTTTCTCTGCTCTCCCTTTCGGCTGCATTTGTGGTACATTTTTCAAATTCTTCTCGAGCACTAAATGATTTCCTGGCCTGCCAGGTTGTTACAGTATCAAATTCTGAACGTATATGAAGCAAAATACACCATTAAGCACAAAAAGCAGCCTCTGAATGCTGATATAAAAATAAAAACTGTAATATATTGCTTTTTCTACATTTTCAAATAATCAAGTTTGCATGCACATCTGACATTTTTCATCGCAAGAAAGCTTTATGTGCTTAGTATAACAAAGCTTAAAAAACATTGATATAAATCTTTAATTTTGTACTGAATAATAATTAACTATATATACAAATTGTATATACATGACATGTACAGGCAGACAAAAAGTACTGGTGTCCAATTCTTTTTTCCTGTCGAGGGGATTTTTCGTGACAGTGTTGGCCTTAAATTCAGCTCAGCAAGCCAATGCAAAACCAGCAAAGCAAATGCACGGTAATTACCGGCTGCTACATTACCAAGAGCTCTATTTCTTTGCATCTGTCCTTGGAGGATGGTTTCATATGACCGCAAACACTCTGAATGCTTTGCCTCCTGGGGGATTCTGTAGGCTAAATGGAAGAATAATGGCCAATTTTAATACAGTTCAAGCTGGACATTTAAATGCTTTATGATTTATTAATCACCCTTATGATATTCAATATACCCTTAGCACACAATAAACTTATGTAACATAAAACCTGACAATGTAGGTGGTCATTTTTTACTTTGCTGAGACTAAAAGTTTATAAGATTCTGCTTCGGTCATCCGTTAAATTAGATGATTGGGTAACATATTAGATGGATATTAAGAGATTAGTCAAGTGAAGTTCTTTCCAGCAAACTACATATAAAGAAAAGTTATGCAAGGGCTGACTCGAAAAGGCCGTATTACCTCTCTGAGGTGATTCCATTCTGATAAGAGCCTCTGTATTGTCTCCTCTGGGCCACTGGCATGACGTCCAGATAACCTCCAGAGTCACTCCGGATCACTCCTGCGTGAATGGCTGCCCTGCATATACTGGAATTCTGTTCGATAAAACATAGAGTGGAAAGACATCTCATTTTCTCTGTTACTTAAATAAACATTAAAATCGAATGAAATTCAAGATCAAAATTCCAAAAATTCTAATTCAAGTCTCGTAGTTAAAATGGCAAATGCGATCAAATCATTGTTCTGCGATTTCTATTTTAAACCCAGGTAGAAAGATTTTAAATGGTTCTGTTTGTGGTTTTGGGGAAAAAAGATATTTCTGAGTTAATGTTACAATGTTTATCAGTGGCGATAAAATTTTAGGGACTGATGGATGTTCAGAAAAAGAGACATTATTGATATCTTTTTATGAATTTTATATGAACTGTATTCAAAACACATATGACATTACTAGTAGATAAGAAGTAGAGATTTAAAAAAAGTATTTGGCTATAACAACTAATGTTGTAAAATAATAGCACTTTGAGAAGAAACGAGAGAAACAATTCTGTGAGTGATTACTTAGGAATTAAAACTCATTTACCTTTGAACTGTCATTCATCTTTTTAAATGTAATTTTTCTGGGAAACGCAGACAAACATATTTGGAACAATGCGTTTAACCGAACAGTTCTTGGGTCCCATTGACAGCAAAGTAGGACAATTACTTTTTTTTCCGGTTAAACACAAAATAAGATATTTCGAAGAATGTACAACAGCAACTTCTTGCAAGATACTTTTTAATACCATTAGGATTTTTTCTACTATGGTAGTCAATGTGGTCCAAGAACTGTTAACAATCATTCATCCAAACATCTTTTTCTGTTATAGATACATATACAAGGGTCTGGAACAACTAGAGAGTAATTTGAGGAGCATTTTAAGGTTTGTGTTAACTTCTGAAAGTTCTTGATAGTAATATTGTTCCTTTTAATAAAACAAAATAGTTGTATTAATGTAATTAAAACAGCATTTCGACTTAAATATTTTCAATTCTTACAACTTAAAACACTGAAATACACACAAAAACTTACATCTGTATAATATCGGGATCCAGTGACTCTGTTATTGCTGTCATACAAGCAATTACGGGGACAGTATAGCCTAAAAAAATCAACATCTTGTTAGCTGCTGTGTTAAAATATTTAAAATACTATGTATTTATGCATTAATGTGTATTTATATATTTATTCAAAAACTTCACATTGTACCTCATGTAATCCTTCAAGAATATTTCTGTATAAAGTTTACCTTGGACAGTGTCGGACTGGTTTTTTGAAGGGGCAGTACTGGGCCACCGTGGTATCACAGGTAATTGCTTTCACTGGAAGATTCAAACATTTATTATTCAATTTCTGTGCTGAAAACATTTGCAGCCTCACAAAACATGAAAAAGTCATACTGACCTGGGACAGTTGACACTGTGAAGGCATTGGCACTCTGATTTTTGCTGAGGGATGAAATGAAAATGAGTAGTCAGAGCTGTAGAGGGCCAGTCTGTGGCATTATGAAACACAGAGAGTCTGTGACTTACGCTAGAGTCTGAACACCGTTTTTGAAGGACTTTGAGAAGCGTTGTCTTCTGCCCACCCTGGTGATATCTAACCAGCCTCCATCATCATCTATTATCCCAGCATGCAGGGCACTGCCACATATACTAGATTGCTGGACCAGGAGCAAAATTAATGAGAAATGACCTGAACTTAGCATCATCTAAGAGTATAACTAGAACATCTCAGCTGCATCACCTACCACATCATAATGACCTGATCCAAATACTTTTCCATAGTTGTACAAGCAGCCTGGTGGACACTCATACCTGTTTAGAGATTTTTAAAGGTATTGCTATGAAACGACTGTACTGCACTTTAACCGATTACATTCAATGAACTTACAAATTTTACCTGTTACAAGTAGTTCCTTTGCACTGATCACGTAGTCTAGTATCACATTCTACTTGCTGAGCTTCAGAAAAAAACACATTTGTCAACCACCAATGTGTCATATCACGCAGTAAACACTACTTTTATTAATTGGATCTTGTGTCTAAATCCTAGAGAGATATTATATTAATTGTATTTGCAAACACTCTTTATATAATCAAATGAAATTATTTTACTATCATAAGTCTTTGAGGCCTTTATTTTTTAGTTAATATAGGTATATTTCTATATATAGACTATATGACTATATAGGTATAGTCATTAATAACTCACTCTCTAGTTGTTCCGAACCTGTTTAAGGTATTAAATATTTGGATGAATTCTTGTGACCAATCGGTTCTTGGACCCTAATGACAACCATAAAAGGAAAAATAATGGTAATGATGGTAATGGAGGTCAGAATTAGCCAAGATATTTTTGTTCTACATTTTTTTAAATATCGAATTTTTTGTTCCAAGTTATCCTTCCTACTGTGGTCGTCAATTGTGTCTAAGAACTGTTTGTTCTTAAGCATTCTTCCAAGCATCTTTAACTATGTCCATCAGAACAAATACATGAATGCAGATTTGAAACAACTGAAATGTAGGTAAATGATGACAGACTTTTTATTTTTGGGTGACCTGTCCCTTTAATGTTCCCACACTTCCATCAATAGTAACAAATCTGGAAATGATAGGTGCGTGAACATACTAAATGTCTCAATGTCTTACATCATTACCATAGCAACTAATGTAGAGTAAATTGGACATGACTGTGATTTCATCTTCTAAAACATTGCACTCAGTCCAAAAAACTAAATCGGATAACTTAATCTGAAGTCTTTTTTCCCAATACGTCATCCCACAAAACTAAATGACATATAATCTTACACATCTGTGATGTACTGGTGACATCATTCCTCTCAATGTTCTCATTGGGTGATGGTGTCGAGATGGACTGATCGCTGTAGTGAGAGCCATGGCTTCGAACTGGCTCAGGTTCCAGTTCGACATAGTTATTTTCCTCTGTCTCAGGAGTGTAATGCGAGTGACTGCCATCATCTGATAAGAACAATATTTCATTTATTAGAGTCAAGAGTATAGCTTTCTACAGTCTATAGCCTTAATTTTTTTAAGTTTTCTTTGCTTAATATTGCTGTCCTAACTTTTGAATCATACTAAGAATATTAAACCAGACATTAAAAACTGTGGTGTCAAATACGTAGTATAATCTTGTACCTTTATAACAGAGGTTGTTTCTGCACCCTCCACCATAGCTGGGAGGACAGGCCGAGCATGGGGATCCATGTTTATAGGGTGCATGTCCCCACCAATTACCTCTGAGAACAAACGAGACATTACGAATAGAAAAGCTAAGAATAATGCTTGTTGAGAATCATGGCATGTTACATGTCAGACAACACGCTTTCTTACGGAGGGGAGTAGTTGCAGACCAAGTACACAGCTTTGGCCCAGATCATGCCCCATACGTTCATGTTGTAGCACACATTGATGGCACAGCCAATTTTATTGCTTGTAGCCCAAACAAGCTGAAAACAAATCATATTATAAATTTACAAATAGTAACATGCAGTTCTAGTTCACATGTTTTTTGGAGCTGGTGATGGTACCTGTGTGTAATGTGTGCAGACAGGTCCAGAGCATCTGTACGGACAGTACGGGTCACATTCTTGTGGATAGGGGTAGCTGAAATCTCTCACCTCATCGTACCAGGCTTGGACATGAAAGGTTGGCGGTCTATCTCTAAAGAAATTTAGTTTGGAAACAATAACAGTAAATATTTTGTAGAAGAGTTGCAAAATAAAATTGGTCATCAATATTTTGAAGGTCAAAATATGAGAAACTATATTTAGATGAGGTGCTGCTTCCCTAACTCAGTGTGATGGATTGTTTTAATACCTTCCCCAGTGAGCTCCCAGATTCTGGCCGATCCGGGTCAGCAGGTGAGCGGGTCCATGTTCCCACAGACAGGTGTGTGCCCACTGCTCAGCGCTCCTCTCTAGTTCAATGTCCCATTCCTGTCACAGCACAGAGGTTAAAGTCTTAATTCATAACATTTGAATCTTTATTGCTGTCTCTGTTTGTAATATAATACTGCATGTGAATTTTGTTCTTAAAAGAATGAGAAAATATGAAAATTCTCTAATCATTTACTCAACCTCATGATATTTTAAACATGTGCGACTATTCTTCTTTCGCATAAATCATATAAATCATTTTGAAGAATGTTTATAAGTGCCACCCATTCACTTACTTTGGCTTTTGCAAACTGTTGTTTGATTATCAACTTTCTTGAAAGAAAGAAAGTCATAATGTTACCATTATTTACACACCCTCACGTTATTCCAGACCAGTTCAAAATATAAAATATACATCTTGAAGAATGTGCAACGGCACAACTAACTATCAAAAAAGTTCCTTTTGACAATTTTTTTCTTTGCTAATCCATGGTTTCCCAGAACAATTTGTGTTCTTTTAAAAATCTTCCTCTGTTTTGAGAAGAACATCATTCAGGTTTGGTACAATTTGGCTAGTAAATAATAATGGGGCCTAAGTCAAATATTTGTGAATGTTGTGAGCAAACAAGTAAACAGTTTTAAAGACATCCATGAAAATATTTGGATTATAACTATTCTGTAATTATGGTGCATCAGAGACTGGTTCTAATGATTTTATGTTATGCAGCACCCATTCAGATGCTAGAAAAAAACTCAACAATAACTTTTATTTTAAATAGGATTGTCATATTCCACTGTTGTGCTATATGACTTATAGTAGAAAGTAATGGTAAATGGTTCAAACATATGTAATAAGGGCAAAATTCCTATAACACAAGCCAAAATAACAACTTGATAAAATTTTTGGTGAACTGGTCCTGCCGTGTACGTCAATGCATGGTTGTTTAGCTTTGACAAGTAGGTTGATCGCATATCTGGGCCAGATGAAGTTAAAAACCATAAAGAATTCTTGTTTCAATTGCAAAGAAACAAAAGACATATCAATGTTTAGGATCTCCACAGTTTTACCTGTGGAATTTAAATAGTTTGGTATAAAGCTCAGTGTACTTTTATATATGGGGATCTGGCTGTTTCAATACAGAATAAGCTTGATTTAAAATTACATATGCGTAGTTCACAGCCCTGTGCTAATGCGTTCCATGTGTGCACGTCGAAGGTACATTCCTTGCAGTCAGTCCTCAACAAACACAATTTCCTCAAAGGCCTTCAATCTCTTACAAGACTCATTTTTTCTTAAGAAAATCTTTTACAAAAAACAACAGTTAAATTTTATATAAGATGACTGAAACAGTAAATTCTTACTAACATTAAATTCAAGTTTCCGTACAATTTCCCTATAACTGTGCATGTAACAATCACCTTTATTGGGATTAAAAACCTGTCTTTTTGAACCGTCGTTGAAGGCGCATGGAGATGCAATGCCCATTGGCATTTTATGTGGCCTTTGAGACGTGTCTTGACATTGTTTATTTGTTGCGATGCCGTATTTGCTGTAACACCAGCCATCTGGGTGCATTTCAAGAGAGATACACATCTTGTGCGACTCTCCTCACTTTCTTTTCACAGTAATTACCCAGAGGACTACCGAGACTGGAGGTAGCTAATGTCTCCTCCCCTACCTGGGCCCCACACAAAGACGCACGCTGTTAAACTTTACCGCCAGATACAGGCTTCTGGGCTTTGACAGATTGAACACACGGGTCCCCGAGCGTAACAGATGTTATCAGATCAAAAGTAATTTACCAAGAAAAAGTTTTGAAACCGTTCTTAAACAGCTGATTGCGGGCATCAGTCATGTGACAAACCATTGTGGATGCAGAATATTATTATGAGGTGCATCTGAGAAGAATGATTTTTAGGAACGGTACATTTTAATTTATTCTGTATGTCTAAGTCAACATCTGTGTCCATTGCCAAAGCCGAGAAGCAACCACAGAAAGTTCTGAGAAGTATCAGGTCATATTTGGGCAGTGAGAGGTTTGGCCGTGTGCCATGTACAGTAGGTGAGCCGCAGAGTGTGGGAAGAAGTTGCATTTTGGCATCCCTGAAGGGCTAAACTGTTTGTTGTAGACCACAAACTTGACTGTAGTTCAGTGTTTCAAATGCATAAATCATATTAATCATTATCACGCAAAACTCGTGCATTATTGAGTGACTGTCAGAGCTCATGGACTTTTTTACTCGATCCATGCTCACATTCAATTCGGTGTATGACCATCTTTAAATCATATTGAAAAGGCCTAGGTTTATTTAAAATTAATATGGTTTCAAACTATCATTAATCAGATTATTAACACAAGCCACTCACAAGAACCTCTGTTTCAAGTCTAACCCCAATTTTTCAAAGATCATCTTGTGTCTGCAATAAATACTTGATGCACGAAGGTGCATGGCATAAATGTATTACATCTTACCATGTATTCCATGTTTGAGGCAGGGGGGTACACCTGACCCCTCAGTTTATTATGCAGGTCAAGTATAAGCTGCATATCACTCTGTGAAATTGCTCTCTTGCCCCTTGTCTTGGATTGCCACCACGTCTCATCCTTATCCATGTATTTTTCCAGCATCGCTTCTAAATGGGTGGCATTGGGAATCACCATGGAAACTACAGTTTGGACGGTCAGAAGCAGCACAAAGCCACTGAGGAAATCTTCACGTCCACAATTCATATTCAGCGGTGGGTTACAAAATCCAAGAAGTATCTCTCCCACACCTGTAAAATCAAAACAGCTTCAAATGTGATAAAGAAACATCATTGTATTGGAAATGTACATGCATGTATTTGCATATAAAGTTAAAAGTTTGAGTGAAAACTGCTGTCTCAGCATTATTACAGGCCAAATGTTGATTTTTTTCTTCTGTAAGCCTTTGCCACACACATGCAATATTTCATACGGTCGTGTCCTCTATTAAAACTAACCTCAAACCTCTTTGAAGTCAGTGAAGCATCTTCAGCTCTATATGAGATACTCTCACCAATGCTAGAGAAATTAGTATGATCTCAACTTTAGTTACTCTTCAAGCATTTAAGCATCAAAACATATAATAAAAAGTAGATTTGAAGAAATGTTAAAAGTTAAAATAGCAGTTTACCTTTTGGCTCAGGTTCCTTGAATGAATGAGTAATGTCCAGTATTGAGTTACTATAACAATAATGTCCAATGTAATTATCTATTCACTTATTGAAATATCTTGAATGTCAAATACCAAGTCTTGTTTAGTTGTTAGCAGTTTTGAGTTGTTAAAAACTGTGCATGGAAATGTTAAATGTTTGGGGTTGCTTTTCCCATTTATACTGAAGATTTTAGTTCAGTGGGCGTGACTTTTGAAGCCACGCCCACACCATAAAGCCCACCACATAGACAAGGGCCTTCATTTATTTAGTTTTTACTCTTTACTGTCTTTAATATCCATCTACCTGTATGCATAGATTCACACTGAATAATTGTATTGCAATATTATAACAGTTTAGAGTTAGACACAAATGAACTATGAAGCTTTAGAGCTATAAACAGTTATTAATTGTATGTATTGGATTATGTTTTATTATAAAAAATCACATTTTCCATCTAAAACTAACCCAATAAAAACTTCAATCCCTCATTCTTTCTTGGAAAAAATCTAATAAATATCATGTTTAGTTTTACCTTGTGTAACTTTTTCACCTTTAGTTATCTTTGCTATTTACTGTCTCCTGAATACTTTAAGTCAATGTAAAAACTGTAAACGCAAATTAAAATGTGAGTTTGTCATGTGACAGATATTTATGCCTATAACAATTTTATTTATATGATAAGGTCATGCATGATAACCTGCTGTAGGTTGATCTCATAGACTAACACTAGATGGCAGCATTAAGCAACTTTATCAAGCAGGTCTTCACCATTGATTCTTTCAACTTCATGAACTTATGCATTATGCATGGAATTGGATGATAAAATAAATAAATTAACACTCAATTAATAAAAAATGAAAAGTGACTAGTCTTAAATGAGAACAATTATCTTGTAGGCCTATTTCTAGGAATCTGGTGTGTTTATTTCCTATAATCATCTAGTATTTCTTGCAGAGTTGTACAATCTCACTTTTGTGTCGTCATTTTAGTTTCAAAGGTCTCAACTTTAATGTGGATGTTTTATTTAAACTTTAAGGGATAGTTCACCCCCCCCAAATGTCAAAATAGTTCATCCCCCACAACCCCCGCCCCTCACTCATGAGTTGCATATTTATTTGTTTTGAAGAACACAGAATAATATATTCTGTAAAGTACAAACAACAGTTCTTGGATCCCATAGAACACCTATTAGATAATACTACTTGATAGTATTTGTTCTGTTGAAATCAAATTTCAAAGAATGTAGGCCTGCGGTACTTTTTATGTTTTCTAGCTGGAATCACTGCCAATAGATTATCTGTGAAGTTAGAAAAATCTAATATTCCTGAGCAAACATATTCACCATGTCTTATGATTTAGCTTGATCAATATACAGAAGTGCTGAGAAGGTTTTTATTTATCATTCCAGCTCTTTGATACAGGAATATATCTCTCTTTGAAATCTTAGGCCTGTCTCTGCAACCACAGCTTGGAATTATTCAGCTTATATAAATACATGCATTTATAGAAACAGAAAAAAGTCACAAAAAGAAAATAAAGATATAACAAAAAAATCTAGGAACCGTCATAACCACAAACAAATATCGACAGGAATGCACACACACAATGCTTTTGAATATGACATGAAATCATCATTCATGAAAACTCAACATACAGTGATGATACCATAGACAAGCAGTATGCCAAGAATGGGTGTGGGAAATTCTGTGCAATCCATTACACTACTGCTGATGAATTTTCATGTTAAAGATTTTACCAAAACATATCATGAATTATTTCAGACTACAAATGTACTTTTCATGAATAAGAAACGTCTGAAAATAGTGAAATAGTGATGTTGTTTGGAAAATCTTATTAGAAATATACTGGTAAAACTACTACAAAAATCAATAGAAGTGAATGGGTGCCACTGCTATTTGGTTACCAACTTTTTTTAATTGGGTGTTGCAGAAAAAAGATGTTATACAAGACATGAATTTGAGTAAATAATAACACCATTTTCATTGTTGGGTGAACTGTCACTTTGAAACTATGTTAACATTAGCAATATGCAAAGAGGTTATTCTGTTTCCAATAAATTGTCACGTTAGAAAACTAAATGACTGTACTAAAATATAAAATGAATTACTTCATTCTAATTATACAAAATAGCAATACCAAAAATAGTGAAATAGTGATGTTGTAAGGAAAATCTTATTAGACAGATATCACAATATACCCACCAAATTATTTTAAATTTTTTAATTTAAGTTATCATTTTTCATCAATTTGTTGAGGGAAAATAAATAGTCTCAAATCAGTGGATCTTATTCTCTAAAAGTTAGAAAATTTTGATACATTTTGTTAATAATTGTTTCAATTAGCAAATGTTTACATGTTGTTAAAATATAATGTATTATATACACAAAATTGGGTATACTGTGAAATAAACAAAGCTTTTTGTTATAACTACTTATTTGTACCTCTTCTATTAATAAAAGGGGCGTGAGTAAGCAAGAGTATAACTGATCAATGTAAAAGTACAACAAAGATTAATGTGAACACTAAAGCAGATCCAATACAAAATTTAGAGCAACAATACATAGAAGAGCAGCACCATTATCATTGGCAATGGTAAAATGTTCCACAGACACACAACACAAGTTATGAGAATGCTACACACTTTCTGTACAGCAAACACTGAAAAATACATTCAATCCTATCGTTGCAAGCACCTCAATGTGGCTTAACTGAAACTGCCATTGAATTTCTGTGTTATTGAATAGAGCTTAAATGTGATATGCATAAGAACCTTGGGAAACCTGTGATGGTAAACAAAATAAATCCACATAAGCATAACAATATAAAAATTATGCTGAATATGTGCACCAGAGAACTAACCCATTGAGACAACTGTTCATAAGCACCAATATAATTGCTGAGCATAAAAACAGCTATGATAAAGTGATAGTTCATCCAAAAACTATAATTCTGTTTTAATTTACTCACCCTCTTGTCATTTCAAGGCTGTATGGCCTTCTTTCTTTCCTACAACACAAAAGGCACCCATTCACTTGCATTGGTTATGTGTCAATACAATAGAAGTGAATGGGTGCCACTGCTGTTTGGTTACCAACTTATAAATGTGTTTTGTCGAAAAAGAAAGTCATACAGGTTTGAAAAAACAAGAATTTGAGAAAATTATAACACCATTTTCGTTGTCGGGTGAACAATCACATTAAGACTGTTAACATTAGCACCATCTGGAGTCTTTAGTATTACAAACCAAAGCAGCTACATCCTTTGTATAAAATACATACAGTTTATATTTAAAATCCATTTTACACAGTGTGGTAAAACTAACAGCTTATTTAAACCAGTACATGAAGTTTGAGTTGATGGCAGGAAAGCACATGTTGTTGCTGCATGAACCCCCGTAGTTTGGAGGACAGGCTGAACATTGTATACCAACTCTGTACGGTGCTTCACCAATCCAGTTGCCCCTGAAATATATGATTCCTTTAAAATGTAGCCAGATAAAAATACATAACACTAAAGTCATGCGCTATAGACCATAGTGAATGGTGTTCACAATGTGGAGGTTTTGATGTTAAAAGGTAGACTTTATATTTAACACCTCTGCTTGGTCATTGCATTAAGAACAACCAATGCTGGTCAATTCTTGAAGGACAAACCATACTTGGTCATTTCATGAAGAACAACTCATCATTTGAAGAATAACCCATGCTTGGCAATCACATTCAGGACAACCCATGCTTGGTCATTGCATGAAGAACAACCCATGCTTGGTCATTGCATGAAGAACAACCCATGCTTCATCATTGCATGAAGAGCAACCCATGCTTCATCATTGCATGAAGAACAACCCATGCTTGGTCATTGCATGCAGGACAACCCATGCTTGGTCATTGCATGAAGAACAACCCATGCTTGGTCATTGCATGCAGGACAACCCATGTTTGTTCATTGCATGCAGGACAACCCATGCTTGGTCATTGCATGCAGGACAACCCATGCTTTGTCATTGCATGCAGGACAACCCATGCTTCATCATTGCATGAAGAACAACCCATGCTTGGTCATTGCATGCAGGAAACCCCTGCTTGGTCATTGCATGCAGAATAACCCATGCTTTGTCATTGCATGCAGGACAACCCATGCTTGGTCATTGCATGCAGGACAACCCATGCTTGGTCATTGCATGCAGGACAACCCATGCTTTGTCATTGCATGCAGGACAACCCATGCTTGGTCATTGCATGCAGGACAACCCATGCTTTGTCATTACATGCAGGACAACCCATGCTTGGTCATTGCATGAAGAACAACCCACACTTGGTCATTGAATGAAGAATAACCCATGCTTGGTCATTGCATGAAGACCAACCCATGCTTGGTCATTGCATGATGAACAACCAATGCTTGATCATTGCATGAAGACCAACCAATGCTTGATCATTGCATGAAGACCAACCCATGCTTGGTCATTGCATGAGGAACAACCAATGCTTGATCATTGCATGAAGACCAACCAATGCTTGATCATTGCATGCAGAACAACCCATGCTTGGTCATTGCATGAGGAACAACCAATGCTTGATCATTGCATGAGGAACAACCCATGCTAGGTCATTGCATGAAGAACAACCCATGCTTGGTCATTGCATGAGGAACAACCAATGCTTGATCATTGCATGAAGAACAACCCATGCTTGCTCATTGCATTCAGGACAATTAATAGTTTGACTTTGCATGAAGTACAACACATGTTTGGTCACTTCATGCAGGATAACCTTTGCTTGAAAAATTGCATGAAGAACAACCCTTGCTTGGTCATTGCATGAAGAACAACTAAATTGCTTGGTCTGTGGAAGACCTTTATACCCTCTGACAACCACTTATATTAACCTGGTGGGGTCTCGTGAATTTCCCCATCATTGATGTTCTGCCACGTTGACTTGCTAGGGGACCTAACTATTACCGGTGCCAAACTCACCAGGGATGTGTCTGCTCTCACAGTTAAATAGCAATAGTAATAGTAAAGTTATTTGCACATGTTGTGTGATCATTGTCTATTATGTTATACATTTTCCTCTTATATAATAGACTTTGAATTGCCACTGTGTATGAAATGTTCTATATTAAAAACTGGCCATGCGTTGAAGTTAGCCTCTGGAGTGACTTACTTTGGGGAATAATTACAGACCAGGTATGTTGCCTCCCTCCACACAGAGCCCCATACAACCATATTGTAACAGGTTTGAATAGCACACCCAACTCTGTTTGTTGATCCCCACACCATCTAAAAAAATGAGGAGAAAGACGGACATAAGAGAGGATTATTATACTGTTTATTGAAATATGAGTAAACTTACTTGTGTGTAATGTGTACACATAGGTCCATAGCAGCGCATTGGGCAGTGAGGATTACAGTCACGTGGGTAAGGAAATGCATAATCTCTGACCTCATCGTACCAAGGTTTTACCAGCTGAAGAATAGAGCTGTAACTGTCAAGAGGACAACACATTGGATGAGCAGAATAGGACTGCCTCCAAAACACAAAACTCTGATCGGGCACATTGCCTTGACTTATGTCCAATTGATAGTGTTATTTACATTTGTTGATTCAATAATAACTATACAGTGAATATCCTCCTTGAAGTACACTCATACCTACCGGCCAGTTCGAACTGAGAGGTTCTGACCCAGAAATTGGAGAAGATATGGAGGTCCATGTTCCCAAATACAGGTAGCCGCCCAAGCTTCTGCTGACCGGGCTAGACCCTCATCCCAAACCTGTAATAGAAGTAGTTATGTGAGTTATGTCTTTATTTTCATGTAGTTATGATTATTTTTACCTAAGGAAAGCATAATCAATATCTTAAGTTAATTAATAATAATAATCCGCAATCCCCATCATTCATCTACTTACAGGTATCACTGTCCTTAAAAGAAGTGTACTGTATATACAAAGTATAAAGCAATATTTTTCCCCAAAGTTTAAACTCTGTCATTATTTGTCAGCTTTTTTCATTTTAAACATATAGCTCTTTATTCTTGGGAAAACAAAAGAAGATATTTTGAGGAATGTTTTTGGTTTTGTGTGTATACAATGTGAGTCAATCAGAGGCAATGCTGTTTTGGTACCAAAAAAACTTCTTGTTTTGTATTCTGCAGGAGTAAACCAGTTAAGTAATGATATTCCTTAAAAAAAGTTTTCTTTTTGGGTGAACTTATCCTTGTAAGGCAATAATTCAGTCCCAGTTAAACATGATAGTTCATCCAAAATTAAAAGTTCTGTCATCACTTACTCACCTTTGAGGTGTTCCAAATCTGTATAAATGCTTTGGTGCTGATGAACACAGAATGGCTGTAATAGTTACAGTTCTTGGATCCCATTGAATTAAGTTGTAGGTAGTAAGAATTAAGAATTTATCAAATATAAGATATTTAAAAAAATGTAAGACAGCAAAAAGTTCTGGGGCACTTTTAATAACCATTTTATTTTTCTTACAATGATAGTCAATGGGGTTCAAGAACCCTTTGGTTGCAAGCATTTATCCAAATATCTTTCTGTGTTCAACAAAACAAAGACATTTAGTTAAAGTACATTTTCACTTTAGTGCAAACTTTCCCTTTCATGTGATTAAAATGTTTCATTGCATCCAGCAAGAGAAATTTTTCAGTGATTTTAATGCATCAATCTAATGAACTTGTGTTGATACATAGCTAAGATTAAGGTTATTCTGCACATTAAGACAAGATGAACGTTATGAATAAGAAGCTTACCATGTACTCCATGTTGGCTGCAGGTGGGAAAACATTTGCTCGCACCTTGTTGTGGTAATCCAAAATAGCCAGCATATCATGCTGTGAAATGTATCGTTTTCTTCTTGATTTGGGCATAGATGCCAATCCGTCATCCCCCATTTTCTTTTTATTGATGTTGGCAATTTCTGTCGCATTTTTGACAATCCATGCGCTTGCATCACTTACTATAAATAAAAGCAACAATTTGCTAGAAAAGCCAATGTTCCTCATCCTTTTTTGGTCAATGGATCTGCACACAAATGGACACCATCTGAAATGAAATACAAGTTTATTAGGTATATAACATAGTTATACCTTACCTAGGGGGTTGGTAGGCTATAGAAGCATCTGCTGTGTTAGATGTGATGTGATATGGTAAGTCTCAGAGTTATTCTGACCTGAATCTCGCATCCCCTCCACGGCTGCCTTTGGATTTTATACTGGCAGTGATTCAGGAGGCAAGGCCAGGGTGATCTGCATTCACATGTCACCTTAGTTGGGTTCTAACAAACTAATTTCTATTATTTTTATTTTATCAATGACAAATAAACAAGATGCATGACTCTTAAGGACACAAACGACTAAGACTTTGTATAATTGTGCAAAGTTGAATTGAAGGCTGAGAGGTACTTGCTTTCTTGACTTATTCTTAATGTAAATGAACTTGTTTAGCATCGTTTACTTTGGATGCTGACTCCTTCACTCTCCTCGTTTCCCAAACTGCAAAGTTGCAGGTTTTCTCAGAATTTATGTTATTTTTCCTTCTTTAGTTCTTCTTTAGATTGCTGATCTGTCCAAGCTGCAGTTTGCATTTAATAAAAAGTTTGGTTTCTTGGTTAGGTTTATAAATAGAGAATTAAATAATTATTTTAAAATTCCATACAGATTGAATAACATTTTATTATTGTTAAAAATGACTTATAACTAGAAGGTGTTGGTTTTGACTGTTTTACTAAGTATTCTCTTCACATTTGCTGTTCAGGATTCTCACTTAGTTCAGTGTTCTGATACAATAACCCGACGGTTTTGGAAAAAGCCACTTTGAAAAAGTATGTAAAAGAATCGTCTGAAAAATATAGGATATCTGGAAAATGCATAATTTCAAAAATGTTACATTGTGTTGTTCACATAAGGAAACATTTAAAGGCAAGGATAAATCCAGATGAATAAAGGGGATCAATATAATTTGATTCATACCTCATCTTGACCTTGCTGGGTTTAATTTCATCTTTGTATTGCATTTTACTGTTAATGGTAGAACCATTTGAGCTGCTTTTCAGTTTAAGAATGCCTTTAACACACAGGCTGAAGTTCAGCACGACAAGATGAAATTAAAATGTTTTTTTGGCCCACATGCCTAATAGAATCATGTGGTTATTAAAATCTTGGATACCCAACGCATACTTTAAGACTATTTAATATTTTATTCACATATTTATTTTGTCTTTTGTAGCTGTGGATATTTAGAAAATAATGTTTAAAACTGTACAACCTTCTTTAACCTTGCTTTGCAGTTGTGTGCTCCACCCAATGATGTCTTCATCCAAACTGGCAGCACATAGTCAGAGACAAACTTCTTGGCGCTTTCCTTATGGGGTAAACCTCCAATGATGAACCTGTAATCTAAGCAGCAGTCCACTAAAGTCAATCACATCTAAGTTTAAATATTGCTTATATTCTTAACAACATTTAGGAAGCAGCCCACTTACTTGGCTTTAAATTTTTGTATTCTGAGTTTCTAGACAGTCCCAGTAACATCTGTCACAAATTTTCTTGACTTCATGTCTGGTTATTGGTCATTGACTTACAAGTGTCTTAAAATGTTCATCATGTTACCTTGTCTTTGTGTAATGATCTTTGCAATATTCCACATTTTATTTTCTTTCGTAATTTTTTAAATATAATTTTTTTAATTTTGAGTCTGTTTTTTGAGTGTCAGCATCATTAACAATATATAACTTACACTATACAAAAACATGGTCTATAAAGTCATGCAAACATGGGCTTTAAAACCACATTTCTGATATAACCTGTTATTTATTTATTACTAAATATGAATGTTTTCAGACATGGAAACCTCCTGGACAGCTGGTGAGTCAACGGGGTTATGACCACATGCTGTGATCTTTGTATGATTCACAAGAATTGAAATGAATCCCACTGTTTAATAGGATTGAAAGACATTTGTTGTATACAGTTGTGGCTGACTTAATTTGTAATGAAAAACAGGTTACATTGCAATACGAATGCAATCAAGCAATGTGTTCCTTGACCAAACTATATACAGATCATCCAAAACATGTAAGGATTTGGTTTTACCAATGATTTGTAGCAATAAGTTATTACAATAAAGGAAAATTTGCCAAAATTACTTATGCAGTTTGAAACAATAAAAGCAACTTTGTTGCAAAAAAGGCACTGATGACATGTTTTGGGATTTTGAAAATGATTGCTATCAGCAAGAAAGTAAAATAAATAAAAAATTACTGTCCTTATCTAATGCAGAATCTTGTCTATAACATTATTTTTGAGTTACAAAAACCAATTATGACAGCTGGGAAATGAAATAACAATACCATTACAATTGCAGCTTTTTAGGATTTAGAGAGAAGAAAAGCCCTTGCCCCTTTAGAGAACCTCCGAGCACAACGAGCCTCTCAATACTCCTTAAAAGCACTAGACTTCAGCTTGGAAATGAAAATAGTGATTAAGGACCTCCCTTACCATCATGAGTCACTCAACAGAATTCCCTGAACTCACTTCAAGTCATGCAGTGCTGTTTATAGAAAGCACACAAAATCAGTTGAACATGGTTTATGCTCTTCTTTTGCTGGCTATTAATTATTGTGAGACATTTATGATCATATTGAACATTAAAATGAAAACACATTAGTGTACATGACATGGATCTGTTGGGTGATGAGCTTTTCTGGAACTCTATGCCAGAAATTATTAACTTGATGTGTTTTTTCATATAAACTTTAGGCTGATATCAGTGATGGATTTCAGCATCAGTCATCATTTTGTGACCACCATGCACTGTAATGTTTTCCTCATCAGGAGTTTATTGGCAAATGATTAATAAGATCACCTCCAAACTTCACCAGACATGCATCCCACGCAACCGACAAAAATCATAAAAAGTGTGGGAATCTATAATCAAATAAAGAGAATAAAGTATCAAGTCTAACTTTTATAGTAAGACTTAACCATTTGAGGCTTGGCAATATAATGTCTTCGGCTAAAACCAAGATCAGGGAGGTCCAGTGTGGTCTAACAGGCCAGCAACGGCGGATTTTACACATAAGATTTATTTACAGTATATTTCCTTTAAACCCACTGTCCCGGTTTAATATATAGTGCATTGACTTTTGTAGAATTTGGTGGCAAATATTTCTCACTGTGCAGAAGGGAAACCTTTAGTTCCATGCTTTTAATTATTTTTTGTCAAATATCACATATCATCAAAAGTGTGTGTAAACAGAACGTAAATTATTTAAAAAACACACCATTTACATTAATGTTAAGATGACATGGTATTGAATGCTCATAAAATGAACATTGGGGCAGTCTTATCCTAAATCTATTGAATCGGTACAGATTGTTCTGTGCAGAATATACAAATACCAAGAGTCCTTTAAATAAATGTGAATTAAAGCATACATTGTTGGATGACATAAGCTAATGTTTATTGTTGTTAAATGTCATGTTGCACTTGTACCAAAATTATTGTGCACTGTGCAAGTGTTGCTCCATTCTGTATTTTGAATTCGTGTCAAGCGTGGGGTAGATATTATTTTCAGTGAGCCATAGAAAAATCTTTTTTAGTCTAAATGGTTCGATAAAGAATCTTTAAAGAACTTTTTTGTCTCACAAAAGGTTTTTTGCAGTGAAAAGAATAGGGCAAGAATTGCTCGTTCTTACCTCTTCTGTGTATACAAAATGTTAGACAGAGATGGTTCTTTAAAGAACTTTTAACTGCTTCTTTTTAGAACCAAGAATGGTTCTTCAATGGCATCACTAAAAAGAACCTTTTAAGCACCTTTATTTTCTAAGACTGTACATCAGTGCCTAGTTGTCCATGTTTGTTCAAGTGAGTGTGAGTTTCCAGCATTAAAACATCTTTTTTATTTCTCAATTCAGAAGTATGCCAGAGAAGAACTCTGAGAACCATATATAGAATTTCACTACAAAAACAGATCTAACTAACCGATGAGATTCATAAACACTCAAACTATAATTCCTTTGCTATATCATCATCTAGTTACAGAAATGACACAATATGAAAGATTCATGTTTCCAGATGAAATGAAATGAAGCTAAAATGTATAAGAAATGAGCAATAAATCTCAATATCTTACCGACTACTATTTAAAGGATAGGGTCTACCCTAAAGCAGTTTGTTTTAACAATAACAACTGACATAATCGCAAGAACCCATGCTGTCCTGGTTGAAATCATAGTTTTAAAATAGAGCTGATTTCATGCAACCGTGTTTATTCAAGCTGATACGAGGGGTCTGATAAGGAGCAGATTATCACAACCTGAACAATGCAATAAATCATCACAACTGTAAATTATTACGAACAATTTTCATTTTTCTCCTTTTCTGTGTTGTGTGTAACCACGTCAGGCCCGTTCCTCTGTTGTCAATTTATTGCAAATTTTGAATTAGTGTAAACTATGACTTCACTTAAAAGAAGCAAATCTAAGCAATGAAGACACAACTGTAGGTGCTTGGCCAATTGGACGATGACCAGCTTTATCGAGAAACAACTCCAAAAGAAAAACAGAGAAAGACAAATTTTATGTGTATCTTGTATGTGTGTGTGCTAAGGCTTGTCCCTGTGTTTTGGACACTATGTCCCCACAAATCCTCTGTTTTGATAGACTATAAATCATATTCTTCAAAATATGAAATATCATATCAAATGCATGGATGCAAAATTGCGCTTGCATATATTCAGAGTACATGCATACTTATGAAAAGTAACACAGAAAACATAATAAGTACAGTACATGCAAGCATCACAGTATCAATCATATTGTTTTTGATTTTATAAAATAAAAACCTGCAGAGTCCTTTACCATATGAATGTGCAATGAAAAAAAATGGATATTTTATAAAAAAGGATAACAAAAACTTTTTGGGTCACCTTTGACAGACACTCTAATTTCCTCCAATGGCAGTCAATGGTTCCTCTGTAATTGTACTTGCTTACATTCTTCAAAATATATTCCATTGTTTTAAAAAAAATTACACAGGTTTAGGTTAGGAGCAACTTTCTTTGTTAAATAATTGATAAAAGAATTTTAATTATAATTATAATTTTAATATAATTATTACTTGTTAAATGCTTGGATCTGTTGTACTAAGTAACTGTACTTTTTTATATTACTGTACGTACCAAAAATAGCAGGCCCTTTGATTGTTTTAACTAAGACTCAATCCTTATTTGCTGGTGTTATCGGTAAGAATATTGCTTAGTTCTGCAGTATCTCCAGAGACACGGTCCTGGCAGCAGCGGTTTTGTCTTTGTTCATTCTAAGTGCTTAGCAAGTGTTATTGTTGGCCTGCTATTCCATTTCCCTCTAGTTTGAGGCCGGAGCTTACTGCAGTGCCCCCAAACAAACAGAAAGGTCTCAGCCTTTGTGAGAACCACTGAGAGGCATGAAACAGCTCGAACAAATGACAAGGTAACAGCTGATGGGTTTCATGTGCTTTATTGTGACAGGTGCCCATTCCAATAAGAAAAAATATTGTGCTTGACTACAGTGTTGCCTACCATTGGATAAGCATGATGGACCTTAGAAAATTATTTGTAAATTAATAAATGATAATCTTTATTCAATGCTAATTGTTTTTTTTTTCATGGGGTAAGTAAGAAATATTCAGTTTCTTTGTTCGAACTCCAAAACCCGTTAATGTTTTCAAAATAGAACTATTGGATAAAACATAACAACTATGTTTGTTCCTCTTTTCAAATAGATTGCCCATTTTAATATTTGCCTTGCCAATGTCTTTGTACCTACTAGTCAACACAGCTTCAGTTTGGAAAGGACACTTAACCACATATGACCAAATAAAATATCAAAGGCCTGCCGTCACTTTATACAATTTTAAGAAAGGATTGAAGTCAGTCAAGAATGGCAATAAAGAGAAAATTAATATAGAAACAAAGCAGAATCCAAAATTAAATAAAATATTATATAAATGGAAATTGGAAAATACATCAAGAAACCTTAAAAGTGGAACTGTACCAAGCACACAGTGACATCTCGTGGTGAATTCTGAAAAAATATTTCAATTTTGACAATACAGCAAAATAAGTCAGACTACTTTACCTTCATAACATATTAATTTCATATTTATTATCAGGATTATTTTAGACTTACTTATCATTTCTGGTAGCTTTACTCGATTTAGCTCCCAAATTTAATGATGACATCATCAAATTAGAGCTTAGAGCTACTACACTGAAAAAAGTTGGAATTACTCCACACATATTAATTAATTTTTTAACATAAATTCTCTTGAAATGTAAAAAAGTTACATTGAAAACTTGATTTAATTGTGTGCTTATGGTACATTTCACATGAAATAACAGCATTTATCTGAATAGATAGTGAATCTAGGAATATGACAAATGGATTTCAATATAGGGCCTATGATCTCTTTGGTGTCTACAGCTTAACTTATCACCTGCTTCTCATGGATTCTGTCAGCTCTGGGTTTCTAGGTAGCTGTGCAACACAACAGTAGACTGTTTACTTCTGTGTTAACTGTTTAAGCATTGTTGTAAAATACAAGTCAGAGTTTCTATTCCGAGGGCCCATGATGACGTTCTTTGTCACCTTTCGCATGACATAAGTTCATTCATCTTTCAGCAACTGACTGTCTGCCAGCATCTGAGTAACAAGACGAAAACTACAAAGCAACATGTAGAGCAACATGTCTTCAGTCGGTGGACATTATAATTTCATTAACGTTCATGTAGCATTTATTGTGCACTTTATTTAGTTGTAAATTCCCATCCTCTTAAAGAATCTGCTGGGTGTAGTTTGTTGCATATTGCAAAGTTACGTCTGCAAAATATCTGGAGATCTGTGAAACATCTGCCATGTAAAATCATCTGTTGAACATCATAGAAAGGTTGCACATGCACCTAATTGATCATAAAATTATGTTTACATTATGCAGAACGTGCACACTCTGTGTTTAGTATTTAATGTCTAGTGCTTAATGTATGCATGTACACACTGTGTTGAATGAACGGTGTTTGTCTATAGTATACTGTGTGTACTGATTAAATGTATGTGCATATTGCACACTGTCTTATGTGGTCTGCACTATATGTTACATATTACCTGTACTGGGCTGTGTTTGGAGCAAGCTCCTAAGAATTTCACTCACCAGGGTACATGTGCCGTGGTGATGTGACAATAAAAGTGAATTGAATAAACATCTTACAGACATCTCCTATAGATCTGAGTGACATCTCACGTCTTAAGGATGCACTGCAGATGAGCAACCAATGTCTTGCAGTCTGTCAGGATTTGCATGTGCTTTTTATTTCTGAATGCAATGTTATCATTTTATGCACATATGTTTTAGGATCTGTTTTTGGTGATGGTGCAGTGGTCCCTCATCAGCACCACGGTTGTAAATCCATCACATGTGATCCTGACAGTGGCTGCATCACTACTTGTATTGCTCAGTAACAATACAGCTCAGTGTGACCCAGTAATGCATCAGTGGGTGCAAACTGGCATCAACGTTGGCAGAAGAACAAACATCAATGCCAGATGCACAAATCTTCCGTTGCAATTTGCCCACCTGTCAAACACAATGAGTTTTCCCACAAATGCATGACTGTTCTGAGCTCAGCTGGTATGTCCACCCATGCAGAACACTCACCTATCATGTGTGTGAACATAAAAAGCAAGGGGCGGCGTCGTAGTACGGACGTCATGATCTGGGTGGCACTCGCCCGGCTTTGGACTCCTCTCTCTCTCCCTCCCCGTGATGCGAGCAGGGGGGAGAGGATCATAAAAAAAGCGAGGAACGGCGACAGTGACAGCGCCTGCGGCTCCGGCGCCTGTGCCCGATCCTCCCTGTCACTCACCGCCGACACTCGCACCCATGCGCGCGCTCGCCCGTCTCCATCAGACACCAGCGCACCGCATCACCGGGCTCGCATCCCATCATCTCCGCCGAGCATCCGAGCGGCCACCCAGACGCGCTCATTCCAAGCCCCGGGTCTGAATGACGGGCGGACGGTTCGACTTCGACGATGGCGGCACTTTCTGCGGAGGATGGGAGGATGGAAAAGCCCACGGACACGGAATCTGCACCGGCCCCAAGGGTCAGGGCGAATACTCCGGGTCCTGGTCCAACGGGTTCGAGGTAGTCGGGGTGTACACCTGGCCCAGTGGGAATACGTACAAGGGCTACTGGGCTCAGGGCAAGCGGCACGGGCTCGGTGTCGAGTCCAAGGGGAGGTGGCTGTACCGTGGGGAGTGGGGTCACGGATTTAAGGGTCGGTACGGGGTCCGACAGAGTCTCAACACACCCGCCAGGTATGAGGGCACTTGGAGCAATGGGTTGCAGGATGGATATGGGGTCGAGACCTACGGCGATGGGGGTGAGTTCAGATCACCTGTTTCTTATTCTGTATGTTTGAAATAATGTTGCACAGTTTAGGATGCAATGCTGTGTCTTCATCATGTTCATGGGTGCCCTCCCGAAAGGAGGGTTTGGTATCAAATGTAGGGTGGATTTGATGAATATAAGGGGACACAGAGGTCATGTCTAATAATAGTCACATCTGCAACATGTCAAATCAAACCAGACCCATGGACAGGCTCTTGACTGGTTTGAGTTTTGACACATATAGAGGATTGACAAACTATAGAGATTATGAAAATGTAATGCATTTCCTGCACACCATATGAAGTTAGAGTCATATTTTGCATCGGTTACATGACTTGTTCATGTAGTTTTAGTTCAACAATCCAACATGAGATGTAATGCAGCTTGTCGCAGTCAAAATCAACCAGTTTTATGAACTTGTTTTAGTAAATGCAAGTAAAGGTTAACAGTCAGTATGAGTTGACAAAGTTTTACTTGCACATTTAAAATCATGCAGGATTTAAATGCGAATAGCATTCGTGTTTTAAAATGCAATGCATCTTATTTTGGGTTTGTATTTGCATAACAACAGAATTGGAAGAACAAATTCATTTCTCAGTATATAATGAAATCATTTTAAAAGCACAGATTATCGTACATTTAGACAGGTGTTTGGCAAAGGCCATGGCGTTCTCCTGAAATGTAGTGCTGTCTGAGAGTAAGGCCTACTGTTGAATTTATGAAGTAGGGTCACACATTACCGGCTACTCATAACTCATGCACATGTTCTGTAAAAGTCATGAAAAAAGAGTTAGAGCTAAATTTGCAGGTGGAGGCTCTTTTGCGCTCCATATATCACAAGTCATTCCAGTTCCACAAGTTGGAATATTTGCTCCACAGCATTATTGCTGTGGAGATGATGAGAGCTTGTAAAGAATAAAAAGATAAACAGGTAAATAAATTAGAGTTACGATTGGCCGGAGCCGCAAACTTCACGATGTCTCAGGTTACTTCCATGTTTTAAAATAGCGCCGGCTCTGCTGTTGAAGCTGTTAGATCTGACAGACTGGCACATGAGATATAGGAGACAGAGCCGATCACTTCGTCACATCTTCGTCATGGCATGGATTGGATTACACATGGGCGTGAAAACGCTTCAATTAGTATGCAACTTTATGGCAATTCTTTCTGAAATTATAATCAAGGCTTATGACGGTAACTAGTCATCGGATTCAAAATTATTGCAATGTGCGTGAAGTCACTATGTCCTTTAATAGGTAAAAACATATGATGTAAGTTGCTGAGTTAAAATGGCCGATAAATAAATTCCAAACATTACCCAATAAACATCAAAGCACTCCCACATGTCAGTTCTTCTGGTGTATTCTTTCATTTATAATCCCTGTATTATGTGTTATGCAATAGCAAGTCTAAAGTCTCCCTAATCCCTTTGCCAGGTACATACCAGGGCCAGTGGATGGGCGGCATGCGGCATGGTTACGGCGTGCGTCAGAGTGTGCCTTACGGCATGGCCACCGTCATCCGCTCCCCTCTACGCACCTCTCTGGCGTCCCTCCGCAGCGAACAAAGCAATGGCTCCGTTCTGCACGACCACATGTCAGACAGTCCAGCTGGCACCCGCGGCGGCTTCGTCCTGAACTTTCACAGCGACAGCGAGATGAGCTCCGGCAAAAAAAAGGGCCTGTTCAGACGTGGCTCGCTATTCGGCAGCCTCAAACAGCTGAGGAAATCTGACTCTCGCTCTTCCATATCCAGCAAACGTAGTTCAGCACGGAGCGACGCCACCATGAGCCGCATCAGCTCCAGCGATGCCAACTCCACCATCAGTTTTGGTGATGGCGAGGTGGCAGACGAATACCTGCCCGCAGAGGACAACGTAGATGCCACCACCACGGAGTCATACATGGGCGAGTGGAAGAATGACAAGCGCAACGGTTTCGGCGTGAGCGAGAGATCCAACGGGATGAAATATGAGGGAGAGTGGCTGAACAACAAACGGCATGGCTATGGGTGCACAATATTCCCAGATGGGATGAAGGAAGAGGGGAAGTATAAAAATAACGTTTTGGCGCGTGGCATCAAGAAGCAGCTCATTCCTCTTAAGAACACCAAGACGAGGCAGAAGGTGGACCGTGCGGTGGAGGGAGCCATACGGGCATCTGCCATTGCCCGAACAAAAGTAGAAATAGCCACATCAAGGTTAATCTTTCCTCTTGTTCAATCCTACACACCACACAAACATATACATGAATGTAGTTAAAACAGATTTAATATCCTGCAAGTGAGACCACCTGAAATTTGCCCTCAGATGTGAATGAGGGAAACACAGAAGGGATGGCCAGGCAAACACATGAGCAGGCAGCTATTGTGCAGTAGAGCCCGGTTGAATCGTCTGTTTGCATGAGTGCCACCACATGCCCCCCGGTCATAGCTCTCATTCTGATCACATAATCAATGCAGGCCAACAGGATTTGCTGAATGAAGTCACACAGGAATCAGGAGAGCCAGTCATGTACACATTTTAGAAGAGAGTTTCATAAAAAAAACATACTCTTTAAATTATAGTTTAGGAAAAAGGGAAAGGAAAGTTAACAGACTAGTCATTGAAAAACATTGTTATATTGTGGTGAGGCTGCGATTTGCAACCCGCGGCTCAACCCCCCTCCCTTTCAAAGCACTATGGAAGTTGTCAGAGGACAGCGATGTTGTAACATTTTTTTTTATTCTTAAGTATTTACAAATCGTGTTCTGTCGAGCATTTTATCTGTTAAGGGCTACTGTTGAAACAGGGCGACCAATTCTATGTGATGGGACCTGTGCTGTATAAAAAATATTACATAAGATAACAAAAACATACTGGATCATTACATAAGATATTTATATATCTTTATCAGACTTAGTTATATGTAGTTTATTGCCACATTGTCAATTGATCCTCCAAAAAATACTGTTATAGTAGACCCCAAACATAAAACCACTTTTGAAACTACCACAGCTTCAAACAAACCTTATTCAATCAGAATGTTGGCATTGAATTAAATAATGTATATTTCAAACCATCCCATTCCATAAAACGGTTAATGGCACAGCATACATTAATTCTCAAGCTCAAGAAGGTTTTCGAGGACTGAGTTGAATAATGTTGTCTTTTGGACCGAGTGGAATCTATAGTTCATGAAAGGACATGCAAGCTTAGCCTATAGCTAGAGCTTGTTTTAATGCTGAATCCTGATTTTAACGTGGCACAGATTGTGTGTAAGACACACATTAAGTTCCCTACAAATATCTGAAATAAAAACAGAGAATGAAATGTAAAAGACACATAGAGTATTTACTGTAGAAAATAATTATTTTCACATATTTCAGAAATGCCAAATTAATGTTCTATTGCAGATAGTAATTGCAAACTTTCGAGATTTAAAATAAGACGAAAAACATGAACATGAAAACATGATTCTTTACAAACAAGCACTGCATAGGTTACTTTAAGACATATACATTTTTTGCATTTTGGTCAGTATGTTGACTTACAATGTCCATGGCATATAACATCTCTGTCTGAGAAATATGTAAATTTGTCATTTTAAATGTATCAGAGATTCAAATGCATGAGAACATCAAGCATGATTGACCATTCCTTCATTTTTATTTGGTTGCCACACTTTTGAACTACAAAGACCTCGTGGAGTTTGCTTTACTCTTTTAACGCAGTTCTTTTCTGTCTTTCGTCGGCACAAGAACAATGTCCTCGCGCCGTTGCCTGACGAAGCTCATTCATTACCATGCGCCTCATTCTGACGAGCTGAAAGAATATTAATTTTAATGAAAGCTGCTATAATAAGGGCCCCGCAGTCCATGTAGCTAATGAAATAGTAATATGTCCCAGAGCAGCAGGATGAATTAAATATCTCGCAGTGCCTTTGAAGATGTTGTGGAGAGAAGTGATAAGCACAGCGAGGGCTCAGGGAATGTGTGGAGACTCTGAGAAGGCTTTGGCCTGCCTTGAAGGAGCCTGGAAAAAGGAGAGGGGGAGAGAGAATTTTCAGGTCTGTGCTCAATCACACATGTATGCAGTGTGTGTCAGCACTGAGCCTTACTAAATAAGGCAAGGCAGGAGTTGACTTCTCGACCACTGACAAGAATATAGTCTTGTAGCTGTTACTGATACAGTAGCCGAACTGAGTCCTGTTATCATCTGTTAGAGCACTCAGGTTTAGAGCTGCATGTATGTGTGTGCGGTTATTTTGCCCGGTGCACAGTTTAGGACTGAGTGCCATTCTTACACAAATGTACCATAGTTTCGAGCAAAACAGCATTTGCACTTAGACTACAACTTTCATTTTTACTTTTCTTCAAGTGGCTAATGTCAACCTTTGCTTTTTTGTAAAAATAGCTGTCAAAAGTATTTATAGGGCAAAAAACAGATCAGTTTTCATGTGGGAAAAAATCTTAGTGATAGTTTTTATAAAGGATTTTTTTTTTTAATAAATGTTATTTTCTATGAAATAATTCAACATGAAAGATGTGCATGGGGTTACCTGCGCAGATCACAAATATTCTGTTAGTCCTCCAGAGCAGTTCAGCGGTTGTTTGTATTCATTATAATCGTCTCTTTACTGTACACTGTCAAATAATTTAATCTGGCTAAGAAATATCACAAAAAGAGGAAATATCACAAAAATATACAATTATATAAGCTTAATAAAATCTTTTTAAAATATCAAATAGATATTTTCCATTGGAAAAATATTAAAATAATTGAGTTAAAATCCAATAGTTAATTTCATTAAAATAAAAATAAAAATCCAAATTAATGCAATGAAAAAAATAAGCATTTAATTAACATTCATATATTTGTACTACAAAGATTGTTGGTGAAGTTAATACACTTTTTTTTTAATAAAATGTAATGAAATGTACTTAATTTTTTACTTGCAAAAAAAAGTGTACTTAGTTGATTTTATTTCGTGTAAATTGCTTCACATACAAAAGTATTTGACAATGTTTATATTACTGTCAAATAATTCTGACTTAACAATAAAATCCTTAACATATATAAGTTTACTTTCTTAAATGTACAGAATAATTTCAGTGGCTGATTGGCCAGATAATGATAAGACTCATGACATGTGCTGTATCTTAGTGGATCCTCTTCACATCATTATCTGAGCTCTTGTGTGTGATATAGAGAGAGTGGGCGAGTGTGGGGAGAGACTGCCAAATTAAAGCCCTCTGAATTTCTGCAAGTGCTCCATCTGTCGTCAAGGAGATGTTCGTTGGCTCAAACTCCAAAGAATATTGCATTAGCTGCAGTCGATTAACACCTAGAGGATGTGCTGCCTTTTACTTGCTTGATCAGTAATATGTGGCCTTTCTTTATATCTTATAAATCTTTATCTTTGTTGGTCATTTTATTTTTGTTGTTGTTTAAATAGCAACGCATGACACTTGATGCTGAAATATTCAACCCAAAATTCTTTTAATTACACCCTCATCCTAAAACCTATATACAAAGCACACAGTCAAAACCAGCAGGTATTTCTTTTTATGGCACACGTTTGATTTTTTTGTCTATGGTATTGACGTTCAGCCTGTGCCATGAACAAAATAAATGACTGGTTTTATATGTTGCGTATGAATTATTGTAAAGGGTATAAGAGGTTTCCTTCAGACCTGCTTTTGCTATGTTATATAGTGTAACTATAGGGTGGGCGGATAATCTCAGGAAGCTGAGCTATACCAGGCTGGTTTGGGCTGACTGTCAGAAGCCCGAATGAAGCTTTAATGATCTTGCTTTCAGAGAGCATTATAGAACCATGTTTTCTCTATATGAATACCTGAATCTTAATACATTCATGGTCTTATTCAGACTTCCATTTATTCATTTTGCTGCATTAAGCGAGTTTATAAATACGTGCTTATAATACTCCCTTAACTTGAAAATTGTAGCTTAATTAGTCCATTCAGCTAATAAAATAGTAATACGTACCAGAGCAGCAAGATGAACCGTGTTAAAAAAAGAAATAACCCCTTTATTCTCCTTACAGGTCTTGCTTTGTGTGACCTGGTTACTAGTTGTTGCACTTCTTCGGCTTAACGTTATGGTTATGATTACTGCGTCTGCTAACTGCCTAAACGTAACTTGAATTTAAAAGAGAACCTTCATATTTTAGGTTAAATCAAATTGGCATTATGTTAAGTTTAATGTTGTTTTTTCATACAAAGCAAGCATACAAACAAAAAAATCTTTTAAAGCTTTGAAATTATGTAAGTATACTGTTTTAATTTTCTGTGTATGCAAATAACAATAAATTAAGGAAATATGATTAATTCAATTATTTCTATTAAAATTCACAAAAATATTGTTGTATATATTTGTTAAATAAAAACAAGAACCTAAAAAATATTTGTACATTTGAATGACATTTTTACCACAACAAAAACGTTTTAATCGTGTCGGTTAATGTAAAATACATAACTATTTTTAATCAATTGTGTGAAATTCAAGTTCAAGTAACTTGTAAGGCCAATTTAAAAAGTCAACTTTTGACCTAAATAAAAGTGTTACCCAGGGCTCAATCTGTTTTAAGAAAACAAAATAGCTGCCAATATAGTTTAATCATGCAGAGCTTAAGAATTGATTTCATCTATTAATTCTTAGGATGTGATGACTACAAAGCTTCTGACCAAAACTTTGATCCTTTAAAAGCAAGCTTTGCATAACTGGTATAATGTGGATAGGCTTGGAAAGATACTATGTCTGGAATGTTTCATGATAGGTCAAGTCCTTAAATGTCTGTTATCGCTATGATGTAACACATGAGCTTCCTCATTGAAACATATACTGTACAACACAGCCTGCTCAAATTAAGGTGCAAATACGAAGTCACTTCCCTTATTTCACTCTGTATTAAGTGGGCTATAACTTACCCCAAAACTGTTCGTAATGCTAAAATAACTACAATTTAAAAGTATGTAAGGCTCCTATATGTCTGTACAACTAGCACAGTTTTCATGCGATATTTGAAATGACATTTATACATCATACTCCCACATTTTTGAAAGATTAAAAATTAAATGAATATTGAATATTGAATACGTGCTTCTAATGAATATGCACTTATTGATACAACTTAGCTCTATTCCTAGTACTGCTTGCTTTCTGTGTTTAAGAACACTACATCCCCACGCACAGTGGCTGTGAATGCATTCTGAATGAATGCAGTCTTGTGTGTTAGTGCTGTAGACTTCGTCTCATAGCTACTCGTGCTTGCAACCGATGGTACCAGTTGTGATTTACAGTTACGTACCCTCTCATTTCTTCATATCTTCCAAGATGTCTGATCCAAGCTGTGTCTTTGCTCTGCTTAGAACCGCACACGCCAGGGTTAAGGCTGAGGCCGCAGACCAGGCCTCTCTGTCTGCCAGCCAGGATTCTGATATCGCCAGAGCTGTGGCCAGAGACTTGTCTCCCAACTTCCATCAACCAGGTATCATACACACATTCATTTTATATTAATGCCTTAAGTAGTTGCCTTTATTAAAAGTGCATCAGTAAATGCATTTCCCGAAAAATCAAACCCATGACAGGCAATGATGTTGAGCTAAAACTGTTTGAGCTAAAACATCAATGTATATTCACACACGGCAGCAGATTTTCTCTAAACTCCGACCCGTCCTTTATTATTTCCTCTTCGGGTCTGGGTCAAGCGTCTTTTGCTTTCACTGTCAAGCAGAGAAAAAGAGAGCAGATACGATTGCAAATGAGTTGTGATGGGGAGGAATATAGTTTGCATGAATTATCTCCTGCCTCTCTCGCCAGATTTATTTTAATGCCTTCAATTTATTTAGAAAAACATGAGGGACACATTTCACACTGACATGAAGTGTTCATGTGGCAGGCTGCTATTATATAACATTTTCATTTTATCCACATTAAGACTTTTTTGTGTGCTGACTATAGCGTGAAATACATCCTCATGCATGTTACATACACTTTCCTTATCTTCATTTTCAAAAAATAACATACTCATCTCAGTTCTGTTTCTGAAACATATCTGTTTATACAAAGCCTCACTAAACCTTTGGCATTTGTCCATACATGGATTCGGGATAATTCCCAAACCCTGCAATTTGAATCCTCAAATTCCCCACAACTTACCCGATTGGAGGTCCATATGTGGGCTGCTGCTGGTTTACTTATCTTTAAATTATAAAGATACAAAATAAAATATGCCCTGGTCATCATTTAATAACTTTCCCAGTTTGACAACATGGACTGATACCTGTTTGTATTTTCCTGTAATGTCCTGGCAGTCTTTTTGAGAGTGCTTGTCATCAAGGCTCTAAGCAGATGTGCTGTACGTGAGGAACACCTCTGTGGTCAGCTGTGTGAAATGGCTGATAAACAGTGCGATTCATGTCACACCCTGGTCCTACGCCTGGGCATGGTCCAGTGCAAGATCTAGAAAGCCTACCCGTGTCAGCTGTGAGACCATATATGTGGTCGAGAGAATCTGGTGAATGCCTGGAAGCTCACACTTGAATCATAAAGCAAGTGGCAAAGTTCTTAATGTCCGTCCCTGCATAAACAGTAACAGACTGAGACTGTAAAAATGTGAAATTGCATCTGTTGTGGTGTCATTTTTCACTCCGAGCTTCAAGTCTCTTGACATTTTGCTTCTGAGCAACAAACGCCTTTCCGTTTTTTGTTTCACGATATAAACGTTAAACTTTGCTTTATAACAATCTGATGAGTTGCTTTAAATGTAACACTGATTCTGATATCCCTCATTCCCTTTTAAGGCCCAGATTATATCAAGCAGAGGTTTTCCAGTGAGCCCATTGAGATCAAAGAAGTCCCAGAAGAAAAGAAAGAGAAGACGCCCTCAGAAAGTCCGCACTTTTATCGCAAGGGAACGACCCCGAACCAGTCCCCCACCCAAAGCCCAGGTCCTACTCCACCCCCCTCACCCCCCCAGAGCAAGAAAAAGCCCTTCTTTAACAGAAGTGCCCCAAAAGCCACGAAAGAAAACAAGCCTCCTGCTGCTGAAAGTCAGGCAGCGGGTGTAAGCAATGCGACATCAAGAATACCAGACAAACAGGAGGTAAAACAGGAAATAGTTCCTGCACCCGTACCCAAACCCTACAAGCTGCCGGCGCCGGTCGCCAATGCCACCAGTCCCGGGAATGGCGAGCTGCATACCCAGTATCACGGCTACTACGTGAAGGCGGATGTAATGGTCCCGCCCGACGAACCGGAGGTGGAGGAACACCACGAAACTTCAACTTCAACTGCAACTGCGCTTACCAGGATTGCCCCACCTGCAAAGCAGTATCGGGCACCCACCCCAAAACCGGTGATTGCCAAAGAGAGCAAACCCGAGCCAAAACTAAAGAAACAGGATTCATTGAAGCCAAAGAGCCTAGCAGAAACTAAGAAAGCCAGCATGGAAATAACTACTGACGTCGTTGAGGAGGAATCAGTAAGTGACAAGAATAACTTGTTTTGTTCATAATTATCTTAATTTAAGATGATTTGTGAAGTTTTTGTGCCTACAGCTTCACCAAACAAAGGAGATATACAATAAAATCACCTTTACGTATTTCAAAATATGTGATAGTTTATATTTATGTAGTACTAAATGCTGTTTTTCCTATACCACATCAAGGTCAAAGGTCAAAAAATATAAAACGTAACTTTGAAGCGATTGTTTATCATTTTCTTTTTTCTGCAAAACACAAAAGATGTGAAAGACAGACAAAGCGGTACTTCAATTGGCTTTGTGTCTTTAGAGGTGAGTGGGGACTCCCTTTGTTTGGTTTGTTAGGCAACATTCTTCAAAATATCTTCTTTTGTGATCTGCGGTTAAAAGAAAGTGACACAGGTTTGAAATGACAAGAGGTTGTGGTGTATTGTGAAATTGTGATAGTACATTTGAATTATGACGACCTTCTACAGCTTTGTCTCTTGTGTGTTTTTTCAGGGTCCCAACTCAATATTGGTCATACTAGTGATGCTGATAAATATTGGACTAGCGATTATTTTCGTCCATTTTCTCACTTGACGGAACCTTAAACTCAGGTAAGACTCAAATGAAGGCTGCGGCAAGTTTACTCCATTCACACAGAGCCTTTAAAATGCCCCTGTGTCAGTCACCCGCTAATGTAGTCTACCTTACTCTAGCCATGTATTTTCAGCTGTGCCTGAATGTTATTCAACATAATTACTTACCCTCTAACTGTTTCGACCCTTCAGTGAGCTCATGAAAACTAGCGGCGTATGCCCCTAATTCTCTGCAGTTGCGTCAATGGCCTTTAAAACAAAATGGCGCCAGTCAGACTCAGACACAAGCAAAGGACTGGACGACTGGAATTAGAGCAAATCACAGGAGAAAGATGAAACCTGGACCATTCGGCCTGAGCCAGCCCAGTTCCTCTGGCGATGATTTGTGACTCGCTTGGGCTCTGAAAGCTGAAGCAAGCAGTCGTTGGGAAAGAAAAAGAATCTGCTGATCCAAGCCGTACCCAGTCAAGTACATGACCACCCCGCTGCTATGGGGAGGGGTGGAATGGGGGGACTTAACTGGATATGTTCGGAGATGCACTTTTAGTTGACGAAAGCGAACAGCTGCCTTACTAATTTACCGACTGACGTTTTAAATGGGGAGATGTGGGCCGGGTTGCCAGTGTGTTCGGGCAGCAGGAGCGTTTACCAGTGTCCGCTTTCCACTTGCTTGAAAAAACACCATGCACATTTTGAAAGGGTCACTTGCCCGTCTTATTCCATTACCCATCTCTGCAACCTCGTCTAACATCTGCTCCTGTTTTTAGAGGTCTATCCGTGACATGCCTGTGCATGGTACTGGTTTAATGACGTTGTCTTGACTGTTTTCTTTTTTCTTGTGTTCTTTTTCTGTACCTTTATTGTATCTCTAGTGCTCTTTTGAAAATCTGAAATAACAGAACATTATCAGCAAGTCTTGCATTGAAACAAGCAATAACCCTTAGAAAAAAGTTATTATTCATCTTCATATGCAAATTCTTTTGAAGACCGGCCCTAAATGAAACAGCTAGAGTGTAGTGCGTGGTTTGACGTTATTTATTATTTCATAATGTTGTAGATTTGCATTTAAATTTTTGTGAATTAACTAGTAAATATAACTGATGTTGTACATTTACAATAGGGTATGATGCATGGCTTTAATTTTTGGAGTAATGGTTACATGCTTTGGCACTTTTAAACATGGCCTGAGACTGTGTTCTCTAACCCCCCCCCCCCCCCCCTCGCACCACTCCTTAACCTGTACAGAGTGGTCCCGTCTGTATTACGCCTGCAAATTTGTGTTGAATACATTCAGGTCGACCCACCGGTTCTGAACGCGAATGTATAGATGGATGCCTTTAAAACATTTGCAACCTTGTTGTAGTTTACCTAAGAAATAAGTGATTTTTTGGAACGCTGTCTTATATTGAAATTCTCCTTTTATTCTCGATTATTTAAGTGGTGCATGAGGTTGTGATCAAAGTTATTGTGCACATCGTGCTTTTGCACCGGTATTTAAATGAAACTTGTATACATATAAATAGATCTATTTTATATACAAAGTCTGAATATTTTTAGTCAACAGTTTGATGCTGAATGGCCTTGACTAGAGTTACTTTACAGCACTGTATCTTTTGCTGATTGATTTGAACATCCGTGTGCATGGTGTATTTTGCGGCTCTGGTTTCTGTTCGGGGCTCACAAACAGGAGGATATTGGACTGTATCGTGTATGTCGTGTGAAGTGTAAATCACAGCAGTAACAGGGTGACTGTTTTTCAGAGGGTTTGTCAGACTGCAAAGTATGTGAGAGAAAAGGAGGAGGGAAAAGAGGAGCATCAGAATGGACATTTGACGAGGGAGTTTTATCTTCGCATTACTTTTTTTTATGGAAGATTTTTTTTTGTGGCCGGGGAAAAACTTTGATTTAGAAACACTGGCTATGTACATGGCTAGACTTTTTTGTCTTCTATGTATGTTTTTACTTCATCCCAACTATTAAATATCACATGTAAGTGTAATTGCAAGATCCCAAGGACATTTGGCTTACCTTCCAACAATAAATGTTGTCATTTTTGTTCTGTACAAACACAAAGTATTTTTAAAAACGAAATGAAAGTTGTTTTAACTTAAATACTGTATTTGATTCGGCTCATGTTTAATACATAAACATAGTCAAACTTATTTGATTGTATTTATTTTCAAGGTTGGCGTTTGGAAAATGTTGATAAAGGTTTTGATATTTTCTTCTCCAAACATATGAATGTCTCTGTAACACATACACACACACCAACATTTGATGTACATATACACATATTTATTTTTGGAAAATAAATGCTGCCATAAATTATAATTAAAAATCTCACATTGTACAATTTTGTAGAACGTCCCAGCATTGTTCTGTCTCACATAGTTATGTATGACCACCGTTAATAAAGACAAAATGATTAGACATGCAAGATCCTGGACAGGGGACTCCCAATACTTTCATGTAATCTTCCTATAGGCTTACATGTATATTTTACTTAAGAGGAGTCCCACCCTCTCGGGTGTGAAAATTGTTCCTTGTCTAGAGGATTGCTGTGGTGATCCTACCACCAAAATAGTGTGAAGCAGCTGCTGTTGGCGGGGAGATGGTCTCATACGAGCGGCGTGAGGGTCGTGCCAGCCTATGACCGAACGCTCCTCCTCTGAGCTCACGGGAGGGCAAGAAGTGGAAGGTCACTCACCAGCTGCTTTGTTGATCTTTTTTGCATATGAACATGGACCTTGTGGCTCACTAAAGTTTTTACAGTAAGAGCCTGTAGTAAGTCAGGACAGGGCACACAGACTTAAATAAGGGAGATATTCAGGTAAGATAACACAAAGAGTTTTCTCATCATTAGCATTAATTCGATTCTTCACACCTTACGTTATCCATCAATAACTTCCCATTGACGCACATACAGGAAGAGGAACGGGCAAAGGTATGTCACATGACACATGCAGCTATACTGGAACTCCCTCGATGTTCATGACAAGGGTTTGCATCATTTTTATAACAACTGGTGGAGACAAAATTAGAGCGTGTGTAGTTTGAGAAACATTTAGAAGAGAATTGCCAAGGTCGTACAGCCTTGGTTACAGGGAATTTATGGTATGTGAATGGGAGACGGTGAAAAACCTCAGCCATCTTAGACTACACACACTGACTTCATATTTCACAGGTCATCAATTATTCTAAAGAAAAGTTCACCGTTATCAGCCATTATGAATGCGGTAGATGCCAAAATTGGTTACGTTTGTTATTTTGAATTAGTTATGTGATCAGATATATTAGTCTCGGATGTAGAACCGACAAAGTGAGTAAATGAGTAAATGCCAAGAATGTTTCACATTCAGTTTGAGAATGTGGGTGTCGTCACAGTAGTAGTACTTTATTTCTCAGCTGATCTCTTGTGAGGAATTTTTTTACACCTCGACTTCCTTTTCAAACATACAGTTGGAGTTTTTGAAGGCGTCGCTATTAACCGTACTTTTATATCACAGACCCCCCGCACGCACAACCCGACATTAGATCTAGATTGATAGACCCCCAGGGTCAAAGCTGTGAGGTCAACCTGTCCTGACACACCTGCTGTCCCTTGTCAACCGTGGCTGCCATCGTGAATACGCCACCTCACACCTAACACTCTTGACATGAGCTCCACCAGGCCCTGTATGGGATCACATTGATGCCAATTAAAACTAACAAAACTTTTGAAAAAATCACACCCTGTGTAGGATGAAACACTTTGATTATGAAAAGAATTAACTTAGTTGCAAGAATTTGACTTGATTTTAAAGTAAACAGTACTTTTTTTCTTATTCTGCACAAACTTAGTTTAACAGTCATGGTTTACGAATTTGCTGCAGAATATTTTTGTGAGCTTTCAGAGTTTTCGTTCAAGCTTCTCGGATTTAAATGTGCTTTTCTGGAACAAATCTCACCTCTCGGCGTGACTTAAAGGCACCTTACTCTCAATGGCTAGTGGGGTTTTTATTTACATTTCGCAAATGTTTTGTTTGTTTAATTACTCACAAAATTAATGCTATAGCCTTGACTTTCCAGTATATCTCCCATATATCAGACTGGTGAATACACATGTTTGCTCTTCAAGTGTTGTCATCTTGTGTCATTAAAATAATACACACCAGGAAGTTATAAGTGTGACTTGTAGTTATAATCTTTATTTGACTTTTATTATAAGCACATTTAGGCTTGATTAATGCTTGCAACTTATTAAAGATAGAAAATGCCTGCAAAATTCTAACCGAAGCGCAGAACTGAACATTGATCTAACTTAATAATTTGTAATGCAGTGACTCACACATTTACAAGAAATGAGCTGATAGATGAAGGACGTTCATTCCAGTATATGAAGCGATCTCTGCCTCCTATTTTAACCTCCTTTAACTATTTTTGTCTGTTCAAACTTGGAAATCAAATAGGGGTCTGTTCTTCAATGAATGACAATACTCAGCAGCTGATAATGCTGAGAAGAAGCTCCAAAAATGGTAGACTGGTGTGTAGAGGCTAAATCTAGATGTTCTTTACAACACTTTTAAGTACATTAGTACTCCCTCAACAAAACTAAACCAACTCACCTCCATATTTTAATTGTTTTTTATGAAATATATATTTTATTACTCATTTCGTTCATTGTCAAAAAAAAAAGAACAAAATTCAATAGTTAACTACAAGGTAAGATGGTAAATTGGCATTTCAATAATATTATGTCGCATTATACTTACATAAACTTACTTGGACAGAAACCTACTAACAGGTTATACATGGGACCTGATATAAGAGAAAGTTGACAATAGACTGTTTAAGTTGTTTCAAAATAAGTTGTGAGATATTTTATCATATGACATTACTTTTTTAACAAATAAAACAAAAGAGTACGTCTCTGATATTCAGCAACTTTCGTCTATTTTAACAAACTAAAACCAAATAAAATATAATGTATAACAACAACAATGAAAATAACAACAACAACAAAATAATATCCATTTATAAACATGTAAACAAAAATATTTTGTACTTAATGTCATATGTGTACCCAACATTTAAACTTTCGGAGGAAAACAATAATGTTCTCTCCACGAAGGCGGAGGGCATAAAAGACAGTACTGTCATTGAACAAAGAAAAGCTTAAAGATTTGACAACACCATGATGGTACCATCAAACAAAATCCTTCTTTAAATGGTCAAGTGTTATAAAAATGTACCAGGTAGCAAACAGACACACACGTATCTATCACTTACTATTATCTATTAAGTCTTACTGCTAAGCAAACTAGAATAGAGGCAATAAAATCAGCTGCATTGCTATAAAATTTCTCCTTTAGTTTCAATCTTGTCACTTTTTTCCATGGTACAAAACCAGTGGTTTTATAAAGAGGAAAATATTAATAAAGGGACTCTGTACATCACTACATAAGTATGCGCTTTATAGCATATGGGTGTTTAAGACTGCAAAAAATATAAAATAAATAATATGGATCAAATCCATCTAGCTATGGTCTTCTTCCTTTTTGTGGTAAAAATACAGTACCACAAAAAAGCCACTTACTGGGAAAAATCCTATTTGTAAAAGACGGTTTGGCATGATGCTGAGATTGAACATGTTGCTGGAAAAGAAGAAACTTCACACCTGATAAAGAGACTGGCAGGTCTAATGTAAAGGAATAACTGCCCCATCATCAATTATTTGTAATATATATATTTTTATGTATATAAGTTATTGGGCCAATGCTTTTAAGAAAGAGCGGGAATAAAAAATCAAAAATCCTGTGTGGAACCCAAAAGAAGATATTTTGAAGAATGTCTGTGACCAAAGATCATTGATTTTTATTATGTGGCCACAAAAACACTTCGACATTTCTCAAAATATCCTTATTTTTGTTTCACAGAACAAAGAGTCATATACAGGTTTTGAACTGCATGAGAGTAAATAGATGATGGATTTTTATTTCTGGGTAAACTATCCCTCATCTCTCCGCTTGCAACAAAGAACACAAACAAACCTAGTTTAAACAGCATAACAGCTATGGCTTGTCTTAGTCACAACATATGAAAGTGTTTTCTTCCATTAGCAGCACTAGTGCTGTGATGTTAAAATGTGCTCTCAGTGTGTTTTTAAGATCATCAACAACTATCCAATTCAAGTAAATTTGATATTGTCCCTGGAAAATATATATATTTTTTTTAATATTTTCTTATTTCTTGGTTTTAGCGTCTAAATATAACACATCGGAATTTCTAGGGCTTTAATTGCATGCATAAGGGACTCACATTAGATTATAAGATTAAAAAAACATTTGCTTCAATTTCCATGTTTGGACATTGACTTAAGGGTTTTATAGGCAAAATTAAATATGTGTTTTATCATGGAGGTTTGTACAATACACCTCAGGTTTTATGGGTTAGTATAACCTGAGGAAGAATTAAAGGAAAGTTAATAATGACCACTTTCCACAACTGAATATGAAGTATTATAAAAAAGCATCATAAATGCACTCACTTGTCTCTCACTTGTGAGGGGTTAAAGTGGCACACAATGGAACGCTGTATTGAAGTGTTTCTAAGAATGCAGAAATTATTAAGAAGCCTTTTTTAAAACCCACTATATCATACCTGTTGGACAGGAGTCAAAGTAAAAAACATTGAAACGTGCAGTCGTGACTTTGGGACTACTTGATGATGTAAAATTGGGGGTCAGTTGTGTTCTGGAGTTGGAATTATTTGCAGAAGGTTGCAGGTTCGAATCCCAGTACCAGCAGACATTGAGCAAGGCATCTTTCCCTGATTTGCCCGGCAGTGATAATAGGCCGCTGCATAATACTTTTAAGTGCCTTTGGACAAAAGCATCTGTCAAATGGATAACTGTATACTTCGAATGTAAATGTTGTAACACTGGGACCCCTTTGATGATGTTAAAAAAGTTGTGGTCCTCACAGGGAACATTTGGCTGTGAGTGTGCCAGTCACAACTGATATTAAACCAACGCGAATAATCGAGAACAACAATAATATAAGGAAAATGTTAACAAATGACTACTTATCAATATTACATTTTACACTTTAAACTGGAGCTTTAGTTTTGTTATTATTGGAGCCTATATGACGCATTGGATAAAAGCTCATGTTAAAGTGGTTCCTTAAGTCAAATGATCAATAACTAATACTTTAAGTCTTTTGATTTAAATATTTGGGGACCTTTTTTCATTTCAAAACATCTCTAAATAAGGATACATTAATTGTATTAGAACAGAGTAAGTATACTGTTTAAAAGAAGAAAGCAGATCTTTGAAACCTGACCAACCATCACAGATGCACCAACCGCCTGTACTATTTGAGGAGCAAAAAATTTGCTTTCAACTGAAGTTGCATGTATCTTCATAACTGTTTTCCCTCTATTCAACACACAGTGAATAATGTCCTCCCAATACCGAGATGCCCAAATAACCATTTGCTACAACTGCTTTCAATTATAACTTTGACGACCAATTACAACAATGTACTGCATTGTCTATTCTAAAAGCTCTCTTTTGGATTTAAAGCTGCCACGGGTTTTCCTCCGCAAATACAAGCATTTATTTAAATGAAGAACAACTGAAAAACAGAAGTTTGGGCATAACATAAGATCATGAATCAAGAAGGGAATTTAGAAATCATGTCTATGTGTAACGTATTTGCCGACTAAACCAGGACAGATGTACTGTGTGAGTCACTTGATGTTTTAAAATATAACACTATATAAGACAAAATGACATCTCAAATGAGATATTAGTTACATTTAAAACTCTATAGTATGTTAATGTTGTTCATGCTCTGTGGCTTGTCCTATAGCTCTCCCAACTGTTGAATAAGGGCATTCCCACTACCCAGAAATTTTGGAACAAACCGTCACACAGAATTTATTTAATATTTTTTAGAATTTGGAATACATTTATTTTTATATCTGTTATATCTATATTTCCCTTAATTGATTTCGCAGATGACTATATTGTCAGTATATTTGGTTTATTACGTGTTTATTAAGATTCAAACATTTACATTAAGTGATTCTGAAATCAGTGTTCTCATCAACAATTACAAGCACATCACTACAATAAGAGAGAACATGTAGCATCTTTATAGATGATGAAATATAACCTGGCATCTAGCCGTGTCCTAACCAAACCGCACCTTTGTAGTAAACGGCAGCATGATATCCAATACAAACAGCCATGAACACTAAATAATAAGACAGCAAATATTCAAGCTGACTCCAGATACGCACAAAATATATACAAATTTGATATAACTTGTAAGATGAGTTCAGAAAAATTAGAAGAAAATAAAAATGTCATCCAGCAAGTTTATTTGGATTAAATTATGTGCTAGAATTCTATTACATGTAACATTAAGAGCCGTAATGTTTTTATTTAGGGGATGGGTTCGCTCAACATTTTTTCCTAATTATTTCACTGTCCAGTAGCTTTAAACCCGCACTTACTTGCAGAACACAAAAGAAAAACAGAAATGTCTCAGTGGTTCTGTAGTTTGTTTAGTCCAAATTTGGTGTTCTGCAGTGGATAGAAAGTCATAAAGAGTTGGAATTACAAGAGGATGAGTCTGGCAAGACAAATTTACATTTGGGGTGAACTATACCTTTAATAGTGGCTTTGAGCAGACTTTTCCAGCTAATAGTGTACTAACTGTCATTACTGTGCATAACTATTGCCAAAAATCACAGCTTAAATATATCAGAAACTTAACTATATTATCACAATACACTTCTGTATATTATTGTACTTCCCCTTTGTACTGAATTCTCATCGGCCTTTCTCAAAAATTAGACCAGAAACTGCAAAAAAAAAAAAACCGTATTTGGCAGACACAGGTGGTATTACATTTATACATTTATTTACACTTCCATACAACTCGTAGCATCTTATATAATGCCAGCCAATATTAAATATCTTACAAGGGTCATCTGAAATTCCTCGATATTTTTGTTATCTTCTTTCAGACGAAATCAGGTTTGATCGCACATGAACAGACTCGTCATTACAAATCCCACATAAGCTAACTCTCGCCCGGTTTGTTCAAATCATCTAAATCGAAGGAGAAGGGCCGATCGTACCCCATGAGGTGGTTGTAGTCGTGGGGCAAAGCAAAATGCATTGGGTTAACGAGCATGGAACGCTTTTTGGCGTAAAAACTAGTAAACATCCGGCTCACATCAGGCACTTTAACGTCGCTCTGGTGGAATACAGTCCGCTTCTCCACAAGAAGTGCATTGTAAGTGATGGCCGTGTACATGTCTGTGTCCTTGTTGTGGTACAGGCGGACCACATAGCCCTTGGTGATCAGATGGAGGAGAACGGGTGTCATAAACGTGAAGAAACCCACAAACCCACAGAAGGCAACTTGCAGGCCTAAACTGTTCACGCCAACCCCAGTTTTCATGAGGACGTATGGCATCACACAGAGACTGAACATACTGCTGGAATAAGAGAAAAACTTCACTCCTAGAAAGACAGAACATTTTTCAGAGGATGTCAAGTTGTCATTTTGTTACTTATAAGTAATAATGAAATATTAATGTGCATTTAACATGTGTGAGATTGACAAACCATGCATACCAAGAACAGCTTTGCCAATGTTGCCAGTGTAGATCAATTCCCCATCTTCAGAATGCACTGGTTTAGACATAAACCATCTAACTGAGCAATGTGGTTGAATCTGTAAGAAAAACACATTTATAAGTTAAAGTTTTGTCTATTCTTGCATCATTTAAAAGTTAGAAGAGACAGTTAGTGACGTACACTTCTTACAGATGACCTTTGCATCCCATGGAGTGATTGACACTTGCTCTTCAAAGCACGTGGGTGGCAATCTTTGTTTATGTTTTCATTGCAGTGTGACGTCGGGCGGAAACACGTTTGAATGTTTCGAATCTGTTGTTTGTTCTGTGATAGACGACGCAGTTTCCCCAAAGCTCCGAGATGAAACATTTTTACTTCAGAGTCACGCTTCGTCCGACAACATGACAACCGGAAGTAGTTCAAACACGAGGAATATTGCGAAAAAATTTTATGAAAATCTAATTTAATTTGCACGAATCAAGCATTTTGCTACCTGTTCTTTAACCTTGGACGATGATAAAAATATACACGTTTAATATTTAATTCAAACGGACGTAATTAAGTTTCATGCGTGACTTTTAATTTGTAAGAATACGGAAGTGGTTTCTGAGAGGAGTAACTGTTTCCGGTTGTCGACACTGACAACAGAACAGCAGTTGCTCAGAGCTCGTGGGAGATAAAACTGCACAATAAAGTCAAAAAACACAAAAGTTTAGATCAAGGTGAGTCGTTTAGGGTTTGATTGAATGTATATATTTGTTAATTTTGTAAAAATGTTATCAGGTTATGTTTTGGGAGGATTGAATTATTTGAGATAAATAATAGCAGATAAATGTTATTATACTCATGGTTTTTAAAGAAGCCTCTGTTCACAACAATAAGTATTTTATTACAACAATAAGTATTAGTATTTTATTTTATTTAGTAAGTAAATTATTATTTTCCTCTTTTGTATTTCAGACAGAAGCAGGGGAGAGTAAAAATGGGTAAGTGTCTATACATTGATTTATTTGAAACTACTTTTGGATGTTCACATGTAAATAATCTACAAAAATACTATAATGGGGTTGTGTGATATATTTTTCAGTCCAAAAGGTGTTAGGTGTTGGTGATTTTTAACATATATTTTTAATATATTTTAATGAATTAAAAATGTTTTTCCAGACAGTGAAGAAAAGATGTATGGTGGCTGTGAAGGCCCAGATGCCATGTATGTGAAACTGATCTCCTCTGATGGCCACGAGTTCATTGTGAAGAGAGAACATGCATTGACATCAGGAACAATTAAAGCTATGCTTAGTGGTCCTGGTGAGTATGACTTACAGAAACTGATGCTTTTTTGTAGCTTTTATTATAAATTAATTGTGTTTATAAAACATAAACGCGTATCATTTAGTCAAATTGACATTAAAATTACCATTTTAGGTAAATCACATCTATAATATAAATGTTGATTCTTATGTTTAGAACAGCAATATTCTGTATTGTGTATTTAGTGTATTGTTTTGTAAATGATGTAGTTTTTGTATTGCTTATTAATATACTAAAATATCTCTTTCGATTTTGATTGTTATTTCTTGGTGTTTTAAAAAAAATGTCTGCTTTCTTTCAGGCCAGTTTGCTGAGAATGAAACAAACGAAGTCAACTTTCGAGAGATTCCATCACACGTCCTTTCTAAAGTCTGCATGTATTTTACGTACAAGGTTCGCTATACTAATAGTTCAACAGAAATCCCAGAATTTCCAATTGCCCCAGAGATTGCACTGGAGCTTCTGATGGCTGCAAACTTCTTAGATTGTTAAACCTACATACAAACTCCATTGACTGTGGAATAAATCTGAAAAGAACACAAATTAATATTCTTTTATTGTTTTAAATACATTTAGCTTTGACATTACAAGGTGAACAGTATTACACCTTTTGACATGCATCCTGTTACATTGGTGTATAAAATAAAAACACATTCATTTCTGTTTATGTGTGTGTCTGTGGGGACGTTATGTTTCGGCCCAGTATTAACTTTATTGCTAAATAACAAAATAAAGACGCCTGAAAATATTCTTAGTTTAACTGTTTTCAATTAAAAGTGTAATTTTATTATTATTTATCTACATGTTAACTTTAAAATGAAGTTAAGAATAAAGTTGTTTTTAACAACAAATTGTAATTGTTCTTTACCTGCAGCTTTTCTTTATTTTTAGAATGATTAATGTAAATACTAGGGGTGGGTGATATATCGGCAGCCGTATCGGTATTGGCTGATAAATGCAATTTAAACAATATTCGGTCCAAAAATAATATTCGGTCGATATCTTTAGGGCAATAAATTAGTTAATAAGTGTTATTTCTGCTGGTTGAACCACTCGTCACGCTTGCTGAGGGATTTAATCGCTTTATTAATGTTTAATTTTTTGTCAAGCAAAAGAAAGTTGGCCATAGAAATGTATAGTACCCATAGTTCAGAGATCAGTTCAAACTTTTCTGAAGTTTTAAAATAAGATCAATTGTTCTCTGCATGTGTTTGTCTTTTGTTTCATGCTTAGAAGGAACAAAACATCGGCCTCCAAATATAAGTGAACCCATAGAGTAATGGGTTATCGACATAAAGTCCATATCGTTGCATTCCTAGTAAATACATTTTAGATTATTTTATTTTTTAAAGATTTTATGTTAAAACCAAATCTTTGCTCCATAAAACTAATAATAATTTCCAGCAAACTAAATACAATATCACATTTTATCTGACAATCTATACTTTCTATTTATTGAAATGCAATAACACGTAAAATGTGTTCCACAATTACAAAAAGACAATATGACCATTGCTTTCTCTGAAGTTACATAAGCATGGTTTCGGTTATGCAATATGCAAATATGTGCATAAGAAGAAATCTACTACATTTTATTTTTATCATAATTTTAAACTTATCTACACAATATAAAATGCTGTTATTTGTCAAAAATGAGAGTGTGTTGACCCGCATGACCTTTAATAAAAATAAAGTGTCATCCGTGAATGTTGTTGCATTGCGGCTCGCGCAGGGAAGCGGATCATACGTCACTCGACCAATCGCCTCTCAGTGGAGGCTTTCCGTCATGGCGTCCATGCAGGTGAGTGTCTATCTGTAAGCACAAGCAACTCGGTGAACATTTGAACGCAGATCAAGGTCAAATCGAGTCAAACTTCCATTAGTTCTCGTCTCTCTGTGTTGATCCGAACACAATGCGTTTTCTGTGTCTCATTTGTTTACTTTCATGCTAACGTTCAGCCAAACAACTATGTCAACACAACAACTGTGACGTATACAACATGCTTTTAACCCTGACAAACTTCATTTTTATAAACACTGCTTGCTAACTACACTATTGTATACTACATTTGTGTTCCATGTCGTTAGCAGTCTGCTATGTGAACTATTTTGACTGACACTTCCGGTCAGAGTGCAAGCTCTTGTGTTGTGGCAGGTGTGATCCTCACCCCTGTGGTTACTTTCAGTTTAACCCATTTTCTCTTTACAGAAGAGATTACAGAAGGAACTGCTGGCATTGCAAAGTGATCCTCCTCCTGGAATGACACTGAATGAAAAAAGTGTGCAGAACACAATCACAGAGTGAGTTGTGTACATGTGTGTCACACCAGCGTGCTTTAACACAGATCAGCACACACTTCACTTTTACACGCTCGGCATTCTGCATTCCTTAAACCAGTTTTGCATATCTCGAATGGTTACATGTGTGATCTGAAGTTGTTCTTGTTCAGGTGGTTTATAGACATGGAAGGTGCTTCGGGTACGCTCTATGAGGGGGAGAAGTTCCAGCTGCTCTTCAAATTCAGCAGTAGATATCCCTTCGACTCACCACAGGTATGTATGGGATTTACCGTTTGTTTGCATCTCCGTCCGTCAGACCTGTTTGTGGAGCAGCGGATCCGTATGATGTCTGTTTCCTTTCCTTAATCGATGTTTAATGAATGGACGTGGGCAGTCGTGGCCTGGTGGTTCGAGTCTTGGACTCGTGATCCGAAGGTTGCTGGTTCGAGACTCGACTGAGGTGAGTCCCTTGAGCAAGGCAACGTCCCCCTCACTGCTCCCCGGGCGCCGCGGCATGGCTGCCCACTGCTCCGGGTGTCTGTTCACAGTATGTGTGTGTTCACTTACTGGATGGGTTAAATGCAGAGCACAAATTCCAAGTATGGACTGCACCATACTTGGCAATACTTCACTTCACTACAGCATGTGTCTTGACCTTCACCTTACTGCTGATTTATAATGCAGTCCTTTAAAACCAATGTATGCTTTCTTCATTTGTTTTATTGTGGTTGTTTTTATATAGGTGATGTTTACTGGGGAGAATATACCCGTCCATTCTCATGTCTATAGCAATGGTCACATCTGTTTATCTATTTTAAGGGAAGACTGTGTTTCCTTTCCCGTATCCATGTTTGCTGCTGATTTATAATGCAGTCCTTTAAAATCAATGTATGTTTTCTTTATATGTTGTATTGTGCTTGTTTTATATAGGTGATGTTTACTGGGGAGAATATACCCGTCCATCCTCATGTCTATAGCAATGGTCACATCTGTTTATCTATTTTAACGGAAGACTGTGTTTCCTTTCCCGTATCCATGTTTACTGCTGATTTATAATGCAGTCCTTTAAAACCAATGTATGCTTTCTTCATTTGTTTTATTGTGGTTATTTTTATATAGGTGATGTTTACTGGGGAGAATATACCCGTCCATCCTCATGTCTATAGCAATGGTCACATCTGTTTATCTATTTTAACGGAAGACTGGTCACCAGCTTTGTCCGTGCAGTCTGTATGTTTAAGCATTATAAGCATGCTATCAAGCTGCAAGGAAAAGGTAATTTAATTAAAAAGTAATTAGTTTAATATGTCGTCGTAGTGGTCTAATTAAGTGTTTTCGTTACAGCGGCGTCCTCCGGATAATTCCTTTTATGTAAAGACGTGTAATAAAAATCCAAAGAAAACAAAGTGGTGGTATCATGGTGAGTCTTGTTACATTCTTTATTCATATTTAGCTCTGATGTGTTTTTCAATGTTTAGTTAATAGCAACTATAATCGAACAACATCTGTGACCCTTCCCGCGAAAACCAGGCTTAAGTTGGAAATTCAAACTGATTTGATTTTTAAGTTTGATTTTACCTATTCATTTTATTGTGGGTTTTAATTTTGACCTGATCTTACACTGTCAATATTGAAGATATCAATTTTATATTCTCAAAGAATATTCCTTACATTGTGTTATTGATTTTATGTTTTTAAAAGTCAATCTTTAGATGAGGTTTCATGGTGGGTTTCACAGGCAGGGTCTCATATGTTTGTATATATACGCCCACTTCATTAATCTTTGTTTTGATTCTTCTTTTGCAGATGATACATGCTAGTATACGACTGCATCGTGTTACAGTATATGAACAGACTTTCAAGGCACATCGAGTATTTTATATAAGTCGTTGGAGTAGATTTGAACCAGCAGACTGGGGCTATTTGCGTATGGATTGGGCTCGCTGACTGGAAAAATGCATAAAAACTGCAGGAATGTAACCCACCCAGCAAGCAATTTTTGATGGATGCGAGATGTGGAGCTCGTTTTTTTCCAAATATTGTTATGTTTGATTCATGTTGTTTCGTTTTGTTTTGTTTCATAAGGGTTTTCAATGTTTGTGCAATAATAACTTGAGACTGGTTTAAAAAGAAAAGGAAAGACTGTAATGGATCCATCAGTGGAAGCAGAGTTATGCACTGTGAACTTTAAACAGGGCAGCATTTTTCATTTGGATTGTAACTACATGTAAACCCATAGTTTCTTTTACGAAATAAGCCATCTTTAGCTGAATGTTGTTGGGAGTGGTGTAAAGTATAGTACTATTTTGATAAATGTACAATTTACTGATAAAATGTACAGATTTGATGAGGGGAGATATTACACGATCTTAAGTGTAATTTGGGATTACCTACAAAGGCTTTATGGGATAAAATTAAGCACTGGTTTTATAGACAGACAATTTTTGTGTAGTTAAAACAAAGATTAATTTTAGACATTATCACTTGATCTTTCATGTAAGGCTCAATCTAGCTATATTTAAATTGACTTTTTGATTTAATGATTATATGTTGTGCTGGGAACATTTCTTTAAAAAAAAGAAAAGAACTTTTCTCTGCACCTTGTTTAGAAAATGTTATGTTTGTGTTCATGGTTTTGATAACTTTATTTAACATTATTTAAAAGAAATGTTCTTATTAAAGTAATATATTTTGAAGTGCTCTCGTGTTGTAATTTCTTTAGCTTGATGTGTACTGTCAATTTTTAAAATAACGTTTTTAAGGATTCGCACAGCATGTTACCCTGGTATTACTGTATATTACAAATCACAATTTAATAGTGGAGTGTTTATGCACAGAAACAATGAATGTTAGTTTGTGATTATGGTATGATCTGTCCACTAGAGGGATGTACAGTCATGTCATATAAGTGGATGCAGTATGTCACATATGGACATAAATATTTCTTTTATATTTGTAAATTTGCACAACTATACTCAGTATGGTCCATTTTAAATAGGCTTGTAAAGGAAACAGGCTTATAGTAGAAAACACATTTAGTCTAAATAATTGGCCTAAAGTAGAGCTAGATATAAAGAGTGTCAGACCCAAAAAAAAACAACTAAAGAAGACCTATCGCTGATAATACTTTTAAAAGAGACAAAATTGTTGATAATAATTTTTTTGCAATACTAACTTCTATATCTTATCAGCTTAAATTTCAGATTTTTCATTGTTTCTAAAATAAATGTATCTATGGGACCCCTCACTTGATCTAGTCCTTATGGCCTTAAGTGAGTTGTGGACCCCAACAGCCTTCTCAATTTGAGCACCGCTCATCCTTTAATGATGGGTTTATTTCAGGTACATCTAATTTACCTTAATGTATTACAATTTCTCAATAAAGAAGGGTGGATGGATATTTAAAGAAGTTATTAAATAAGCTCAAGTTCTATAGGGCACACTTGCACTATGAAACGGCATAACTGACATGCAAGATAGGTATTAAGATGCCTTGACATTGAATTGTTTAAACCTAGTGTAGTTACCTTGTAAAAAAAAGAGTGACATTCACTCTTATCATCTTATTTAGTGTATGGGATTTTGCTTTGGTTTGGCATCATCAGAATGAGTGTGGTGGGAGTCTCATTTCCAGATACATAGAATAGGTTAATGTGGTCTTCTTTATCTCTTGATCTCTTGTATTTTGGACTGTTTTTCCCATGACATGGTTGCTCAAATCTTAAGTACAGTACATTTATCATTTGATGCTAGTGAATTCACTGTATGAGAGTGAGTCTGAAAGTGAGCTATCCTTTAAAAAGCGAAAGAACATGTCTGAAATGTTTACACAGTCTGACTCATAATACATTTATTGGAGTTTTCTCTTCCGTCAGTCGGTGTGAATGATTCTGGATCTTCCTCGTGGAGTCTCTTTCTTCACCTTAGAAATGCGTCTGTGACATTATCACTATGATAGTGTAATGGCATCATCCAAATGAGTGTAGTGGGAGTCAGCATCATTTCCGGATAAGGGAATGGGAAAATGTGTCAGAGATCTTTCTTATCTTTATATTTGGACTGCTGTCTGAAATATTATCACAGGCTGACCGTCAAGTTTTTTACTTTAAGGGAGTCTTGCTGAGAAACTGGGTGTTTCCATGTGTCATTGAATTACTTACCAACCATGAATACTTCCTCTGAAATAAACTAAAACTTGTTTTTTTAAAAGCTATTTGCAAATGCTATTAAGCTCCTATGGTCAAACATTGCTGTAAAAATATTCTCATATTCAATATTCAATGGGGACGTAAAACAGGAATCATGTTGGACAATAAATGGTCTGTGAAACATAAAAGCTGGCACACAAAAAAAATCTGTTGCATAATTTCACAAAGCCTTCAAAATGAGCCGCTTCTCGCCAACCAAACATTCTTTAACGCTGTTGTCATTAATGAGGCAAATGCTTGCATACTTTATAGATGAAGCCCTTTATTGTTTGCTGTTTATCCTGAAAGTTTAGTCTAGTTATCTAATTCGTGGCCTGGTCTCATGTTCACCCATCCCTAATTTATTTGGCAGTTTTTGTTCCAGAATTGTTGTGCCAGTTTTCATTCTTTATTAAACGATTTAGACAAAATCACACGACAACTTTAAAAGTATTTTAATATATCGTTTTTAATTTAAAAATATGAAAAGTATTTTGTCTTCATTTGTGTATTTTCACATCCACATTTAAAAACTAACAGCCTTATTTGATATATGTAAATAGATAAAAACCCATTTCCATGCGGCATATTTGCATTCATGCAGTCGAGCAGTGCTCATGCCTTATTTGACTATTAGTTTCACCAAAGAGGATTCTCATTTTCCCTCTGAGCAGGAACAAGTGTATTATTTTATAATCAATCTCGTGGCATTTAAATGTGATTCCCTCCTCTTCATTGATAAGAATGTCTGATAATGCAAACTATGAAGATTTCCAAATGGAATCCTCCAGAGAAAACCCCCAAAAATGTCCTATGTCATTGTGATGTATTCAACCTGATGTCATAATGGGCAAATGGCCCTGCCATCATCAGAACACAAACAACATTTTGACAAATGTCTTGGTTTTATTCCCAAAGAGTGGATGTATAGATATGGGTAAAAAAAAAAAGCAATAACCAAACCTCTGTGTTTTATATGAACCTTTGTATACACTTGGCCGTTTTAGTCCATTGCAGGGTCAAGTATAAATATATTCTGGGCTGATTTAAATCCATACCTGGTTTGTGCCTTAACTATACTTTTGCAATGGCCTTACCAATTTTATTTTATTCTGACTCAAATATAGTTTATCAGTAAAGCAAACTTAACATACTTCATTTGAAAAGACTATAGCAATAAGCAATTCTGATCGTTTTCATTTGATGATCATTTGATGTCCTGAATGATTTGAAACCTTTAAGCATAAAACAATCTGTTAATAAAATAATGTGAGCTGTAAAGCTTTTTGATTATATTGAATCCTCTACATACTTTTGTTTATGGTTATTGTCAAAACGTCACAATATCATTGGCTGCTTAAATATTTCACTTAGTATTGCATCTTATCGCTCTTTTCTCCACTCATCATAAAAAATATGTGATACATGTCAATCAATATTATAATGAATGTGAATTACGTATGTTATGGCTAAAAAGTCAGACTTATAACCTTATAAAAGTTGCTTTATTTTATCAACCTTTATTTCTTTGAAGAATCTTTCTGACCCTCAGTCTCATCCACAGTCTAAAAGGCCTTTCTCTAAATTACAGTTTACATTTTGGCAAACTTTTATCCAAAGCGACTTACATAGAGTCGATGAGACCATGTAACGGTAAATAGCAGACACAGAAAAGGTGAACAAGTGCTACAATGAGGTTACTAAGTTACACAAAGCGACATAAAACCTGTAGGGGAGAGTTTTTCTTTGGTAATTGTCTTTCAAGGTCTCCCTTTTACATCTCATTAATTTATTTCACTGGAAAGCAATGTCTGTTAAACAAAACTCATCAGACAAAAATATATATATTGTAAGAAATTCTTTTAAATGGGGATGGACTGTGGGCAACAGCAACCCTTATCATTTAATGCAAATTAATTATGGCTGGTGAACCGAAGTTTTTAAAAATTATGACAAATGTAGTTGTTTCTACAATTAATAATGTCTACTTTATTAAGACTAAATAATCAACTGTCAGATCAATCAGATATATATTCATAATACAAAGATCTAAACAATTTATTTACATTTTACTTCAAAAAGATGAGTAATACATTTTTATTACAAAAATATTACTTTAATACATTTTTGTATTCAAAATATACATTTCTAGCATTCATATAGTTTCAAAAAATGTGTCCGTTTTATCAGTAGTGTGATAAAGGTATTCTTATCTCACACTTTATACACCAATGCCGTTTCTTCTTCTGTAAATAACTTTCACACTGTGCACGTCTTACTGCTAAAAGGAGGATAAAACCTCTAAAGTGACAACGTCATGGAATTCTGACAGAAAAAAAACCAACAACTGTACATGACAAGATGTATGAATACAAATAAATAAGTGGTAGGCCTCTTTGTGCAGTCATGAAGTAGCATTCCATTTTAAATACCCAATCACTGTTGTTGCAGCGTGAAAAGTTGACAGTTAAATATCATTTGGAAAAACTTGTAGTGTTCAGCTTCGCCCGTTCCAGTGAACAAACTCCATAGCATCCTCATTTAAGTTACAACTAATCAGTTTTCAGTCTTGATTCATTGTTGTTTAAAGACTCCTTTCGCTGAGCCAAGAACGGGTACATACATTTATCAACGCCGATGAATCTGTACATGCAAACAATGGCCTCAAATGGCAAAACCCTGTAAGATAGAAACATTTCAGTAAGCATGTAGCAATAATCATTATAACAGAAATCGAATATTGCGGCATATTATGCATACGTTTTCATGAAGGTGACCATATACATGACACGCGGTGTGCAGATCATTGGTTGGTCTGTTAGTATGGCTCTCATGGCTTGTTGCACACAGTACTCCGGTTTAAGTGGTGGGAAAAATGGAGCGATTTCTTTCCTGTTCAAAATCAACAGACACAGAATTCACACATTTTACGGGTACTAAATCCGACACTGAACCTCTGTATTAAAGGACACAATTGTCAGCACAAACCTTATTTTACAGCCTTGGAACATCCCAGTGTCTACCAAAAAAGGACAGACAAGAGTCATCTTGATTCCATCCTTATCAGCAGCTTTCAGCTCATGACTCAAAGACTCATGAAAGCCGATGGCACCAAACTTGCTCGCACAATAATCCTTAAAAGAAGAGGTGACAATAAAAGTGAATGAGACAGGTGCGGTTTTAGAAATCGGAGGACGGTGGAAGGCGTACCTCAACACCAGCAGTGGTAAACAAACCCAGCGAGCTGGCAACAGTTACGATGTGTCCATGGTTCATCTCCAGCATGGTGGGAAGAAAAGCCTTGGCAGTCTGCGAACAAAGACAAGACGAAAAGGGATTCTTTGCATTATACACACATGCGATAAGAACAAACACATGTGATGCATGCGATACTGACCCAGAAGTGAGCATGGCAGTTAACCATCAGTGTTCTTTCAATGAGCTCATCTGGGCATTCGAGAAGATGATGCCCTGAGACAACTCCAGCATTATTGATCAACACATCAATCTTGCCCAAGTCTTCAAGCACCTTCTCTGCTGTGGAATACACAAGCTCACGTTTGCTGACGTCACACAGGTAGGTGTACACTTTGGGCTGGGGCAGGGGCGACTCTTGAGCACTGTCTGGAGACTCTGGAAGGTAAACAAGAGTGATTCAGGTACAAAGAAGCACAAAACAACATAAAAAGTAAAAGTTCAACTCACCTGTTCCTGTTTGGCATAATTCTCGGTGGATTTCGCGCACCATGTCGGCTGTTTCTTCATTTCCCCGTCTGTCGATGTCCCAAAGGACGAGAGTCGCTCGCTTCCGGGCAAACTCCAGCGCAAACAGCCGCCCGAGACCACTTCCGGCCCCCGTGATGACGCAAACCTGACCCGCAACGCTTTTCTCGCGCGGACCCACGAACCACTTCGACCAAGCCGACACAAACGAGCACATTATTTTAAAAGTGACGAGAAATAATTCTGCTATGATGTTCATATCTACTCGTGACGTTCTCCCGCTTGATAATTTAAATTATTTTTAAAACTAACGGTCGCACATCGGTCCCTCAACTTCGATAACAAAATGTGAACCCATAACGGTCTCGTTATATATCGCCGGACTCATCACTTTCCTCACGTGTTGCCTGTGGGACCGCCCACTTTATAAATAAATCACGTGTTCGTCCTGTCGAGCTCAATCCGTCCAAATTGACACGTTTTATAAGTAAAAGGTGGAGATTATACACATACATGCAGCTTTTTATTTTTATGTGGCCAAAAAAGGCGTTCAATGTGGAGTTTTAAATATAATTGGACAAGGCGATAGAACCTGACACCTAAGCGTCGACGGAAGTTTGAAGGACCCATGTTATAAGACGCCGCTGCGCATGCGTGAAAGCCTCTTTTACTGTAGGGATAATGGCGGGCGAGAAGTAAGTCTCCGTGCTGTTGAATCTTAATCCATCCGTTAGAATTTCGCACAATCAGGGTTTTTTAAGAGACTAAGTGGGCAGATGATGTCTTTATGTGTAACTTGGAAGAGAAATTGTGGTCATTCGAGTGAAAGATGAAGCAATAAATTTGAGTTGAATGTTGGCTTGTCTGGCTTGCTCTCATCGACAAAACGTGTCTAAAACAGTCCATGTAACAAACGTGATGATGTGATCATATGTTATTATATGTTTAATTTGTTCTTACATGTCGACAATGTGGCTAAATAAGTTATTTGTTGTGCCTGAGTTTTGAATGTTATTGTGAAGTGTTAGCTGCTAGCATGGTGTCGCTGGATCTATGGTTATACAAAGTGACACATATAAAGAGGGAGGGGGGTTGTTTAACATCACGTGATTGTCATGAAAGTTTGACATTGGAGCACATAAATTAACACGTGTTTCTGTGTGATTTTACAGAGAAAAGAAGGTTCCCTCAGTCCCTGAAAGCCTCATAAAGAGGCGAAAGCGCTTTGCTGCCATCAAAGCCGTGAGGCTGAAGCAGGTTCAGGCTGAAAAGAAGGTTTGTGGTTTATTAGACCCCCCCTACACTGTCACCACATGTCAGGCTTGTATGTATTAACATTAATGCATCATCATAATGGACATCATCTTTTCATCCACAGGCCCGCAAAGTCACCAGGAAGCTCATCTTCAAGCGAGCTGAAGCGTACCACAAGGAATACAGAGAGCTGTACAGGCGTGAGATCCGTATGGGCAGAATGGCGCGCAAGGCAGGCAACTACTATGTCCCAGCCGAGCCCAAACTTGCTTTTGTCATCAGGATCAGAGGGTAAATAGATTTGTAGAATGTGTGTTGGTAGGGTGGCAGGTGGTTTATGATGTTGCTCTTTTTTCCCCATCTTATCGACTGTGGTGATGCCCATTGAAATAAGCCAAATCTTCTGAAACCACAACTAAGCAGTAAAAGAATCGAACTGTCATTTTAAAGTTTTGAGCTGATGCCATCTCTGTCCTCAGTATCAATGGTGTCAGCCCCAAAGTCCGCAAGGTGCTTCAGCTGCTTCGTCTCCGCCAGATCTTCAATGGTGTCTTTATCAAACTGAACAAGGCCTCCATCAACATGCTACGAATTGCAGAGCCCTACATTGCCTGGGGGTATGTAAACAAATCTATGTAATGTATGTTGTGTGTTTGCGGTGGTATTGTAGTTGTGGTAAACCTTAAATTTGGGTTTTTGAACGTGTGTTTCTGGAATATCATTCTATTTAAATTACAATGCAAATATTCCAAGATCTAAAGGTTTCATTAACATATTGGTCTTTATCTAAGGATTTGTGTTATAAATGAAATGGTCAGAACTGTAAGTATTACTGAGAGTGTTTTCATGTTTATCCTGATTACACATTTTTCTTTCAGCTACCCCAACCTTAAATCTGTGCGTGAGCTTGTCTACAAGCGTGGTTTTGGCAAGATCAACAAGCAGCGCATTGGACTTACGGATAACTCCCTTATCGAGAAGTCCCTTGGTAAGCCCTTATTCCATAATGACGCATAATGATTTATCTAAAGCAATGTTTATTAGTATCTGGCAAGTTATGATTTTCGCTCTCCAGGTCAGTATGGAATCATCTGCATTGAGGATCTCATCCACGAGATTTACACTGTTGGAAAGAACTTCAAGGCTGCCAACAACTTCCTCTGGCCGTTCAAACTGTCCTCTCCACGTGGAGGCATGAACAAGAAGACCACCCACTTTGTTGAGGGAGGTGATGCAGGAAACAGGGAGGACCAGATCAACAGAATGATCAGGAGGATGAACTAAAAAGCAATGGTGAGCACCTGTCTAGGATGGATGCTCAGTTTTTTTATATGCTATACAGATTCACTTCCCATTTACCCCATGCCCTGCAGCTTGAAGTGGGTTGTGAGTGCATTAGCTTTCATAAACCAAGCTTCATAATATCAGCCTCATGTATGGATTAGTGTCTCTGTGTAGAATGTTTTGTAAGTGATGGCTGATCTTAAAATCATTCTCTTCATATTTAAAACCTGTTTGACTTATTTGCAAAATACATATTTTGTAAGTGTTTCTTACCAAAAGCTTTTGGTCCCCATTGACTTTTGTGTGGACAAACACTAATTCAAGTCTATAAGGACCAACAGTTTTTTTACTGCCAACATTCTTCAAAATATGCTCTTTTGTGACCGGCATAGAAAAGTCATGCAGACTTAAAATGACAATTTCATTGTATTACTTCTATGGTTCAGTCTGGGCTTTAAATAGCATGTCAGAAGCATCATCTCAATGACTTGGTTGTCAATATTCATGAGTTAGTAGATTGTCAGCAAGAATAAAGGATTATTGAATAAGTATAAGTTTTTATCTTTTTCAATTCTCCTGAATCTTTTGTCTGAAACAAAAATTAAAACTGTAATTTTGTTTTAAGTATGCACTCTCTTTCTTTTTAAAACAGCTCTTTAACATCTATCGTTTATTTGTCTCTGCAGGTTTTTGGAACGTTTCTGCTATTGGTCTGTGAGAAAATAAAGTAATTTACACAAACACACTTTTCGAGATGTTTCTTTAACTTGGCATCCCTTTATTGAATTGTACATAAGCTGATCAGCCTTCATGTCAGTTGACAATGCCACTTACTATGTTAGCCCTGCTAAAATTATGCATTGTGAAGCATTTCTCTCTACTGTAGGAGATGCAACAGCTGTTAAGACCCCTTCTGAATTAATGATTTTTCTTCAATGTTGAAGGGCTGCCAAACTTGTCACCTTAGAAAATGTGCTCGGTGTTCTGTACAAACATTTAATTTATGGTCCTCCTAGGTATCTGGAACAATGCAATGCAGTCGACTATGTAAAAGAAAGATGTACAGCTATAAACATCTAATGTCACATTGATGTACAAACTAGAAATCAAACTGAAAAACAAGCTTGTGAATGCAGAAGTAGTAGAGACATTTGTGACAGAGTCTGCTTGTCCAAGTAGATGGTTGTGCGCTGCTATGGGTGTTACCACATTTTTGTTCCATTACAAATGCAGCGTGACATCCAAAACAATGTTAATAAGTACTAAGAATCTGGCTTTAGGGATTGCATAAAAAACCTGAGAAATTAATTATAGTTGCATATCTTGCTCTATAAAAGTAGAATTTTTCTGTGAAGTTGTTGAATTAAAGCCTTCTCATAAATGACTGTTTATGAAAAGGCACAAATCTGAACACTTAAAGCAGGCTGTGTGCTCCTGCTTAACTCATCTTCAAAGTCAATGTACAATTGGGCAGTTGGGTTTCTATACACTAAATGAACATAGCCATTTAAATATACAGTTGATATACGAATTGTATATTACACCGTGAAGTGCTAAAAGCTTTCCAGCTGTTGACATCCATTGACCATTTTGGTAGAAGAGTCACTTATTTGCACATTACGAAAGGAATGCTGTGATAACATTCATTAAAAGTTCAATATTCCCATCAAGTCCTGCTGATGTGTCATAAAGTGCCATATCCTTCATCCAGCAGATGGTGCAGTTGGTCTATCATGGTTATCATAGGTATTTTCCTCAGTTTATTCTGAATAAAAGGCAGCATAACATCAAAATAGATTGTTCCATTCAGCTTCGCAGATTTACTGATGCGGGCTGCTGTCCACAGCAGTAAACATGCCAAACATTTTCTAAACAGAATGAACTGTTGATTTTCAAGGTAGGATAGATGAACTGATGCAATTGATACCACGAACCGGTGAACGTAACATGCATGTACAGTTATAAAAATAATAGTTCTTTGTTGCATTTTTCCTTCTATTATATGTTTAAGGGAACATGTTGATAATAAAAACTGAATTTGCAGAGATAACATGTTGATAAGAGATAACAAATCAGCCAGAAATCAAAAAATATAGGCATGTTTTGGTCAAAATTATTATTTCGAGACAAATTCTGAACCAACTTGTAAGCCTTTTAAAAACTGCATGTGCTTGGTACACCTCAACATGTTGTAAATGCTACATTGTGATTTTTTTATTTTATCAGTAATTGGATTTATGTTCAACAGTAAGACTAACTTATCCTTCACATTAGGGGTCATGCTGTTACCAAATAAAAATGTTACTATTATTATTGGAGTACTTTGTGTATTGTTCATTCACATCCGCTTTCTGAATACTAAGCTCTTGGGAGCACCCTCATACAGTCAATCTCTGCAAAAATGCAGTCCCATCAAACATTTATGCGACGGAAGAAAACCTCATCACTACTTCGGTTTGCTCCTTTCTCTCACAAACATCCTTGTTGCATTTGTTTCATGAATGCTACTTAGTTCTTCACATGCTAGTTTCACACGGCGGTGACCGACCTCCATCCCCTGACGACTTGAGAATATCAGGGGAAAGGAGGTGGTTGTCCACCTTCTGTCCACTTTGAATGCTGTCTTCTGCTCCAACGTCCCCAACCATGGGTGAAGCGCAGTTACCGGCATTTTTAGGAGAGGTGGGAGTGACAGCTGCTCTATCAACATGGTTTCTCCCTCTTTGGCCTCCAGGAGAGGACAGGCTGTAACCTGGAGAGCTCGTCGCTGAGCCCACTTCAACACCTCTCCCCGGTGACCTCGGGCTGTGCCGAGGTGAACCCGCCAGCAGCATTGGGTCGCACGCCGGGAGCTTGGGTGTCAGAGTCGCTGTGTCATCCGTCACGACTAAATTCACATTGGAAGCACCCTCATCCGGAGATTCAGTAAAGTTCACTTTGAGTCCCTTTGCTCTAACTTGGTTGATTCCTTTTGGAGGGCTCCTCATGTTTTCACCGCTGGGATCGAAGCTTTGGTTCTCCTCGCCCTGTGACGTAGTCTCGGGCTTGGACTGGACGAACTCATAGAGGCCCTCCTTGATGATCGTGGGCTGCTTTGCTTTTTTTGCCGATGAGCTGCTTTCAGGTCTCCTTTCCAGAGAACTAATCTGGCTAAGGTCGAGCGGAGGAGGTGCACGAGGATGTCTCATCTGGGCACCTGCGATATTGGGTAGCAGGGCGCTTCTTTCAACTTCACTGATATCGGTGGCGCAGCTGGTGAAGCTGTCGATGCTGGAGATGCTCCGGATGTCTTTAAGAATAGGGTCACTCTGAACCACCTTCATCTCCATCTGCTCTTCTTTACAGACGCCACCTCCTTTAGAAGCTGATGGTTCGCCGCAGTTTACGGGTAATGAAGTTGTCATCTGGTTATACATTTGTTCGAGGGATTTTGCATTCAGACGCTGCGGGCTTGCAGTATGCTTGAATACACGATCTGGGGAGCCCAACTGGCCTATTTCTTGATATTTTGCTTCATATACTTTGGAGCTCACGTCTGAGTTTGAGCTCTTTAAATAGTTCCACTTGCTGGGAGAAACGTGATTTTCTGAGCCTTTCTCCTCGTTCTTTTCTATCACAACATCCATTAGCTCCATATTACGAGCGAAGGCGTCTTTCAGGTTCATTGACACGATGCTTCCATTTCTCTTGGCCCTCTCAAGTGCTTCTCTGCGTTTGATAGCCTTCTCCTGTCTCTTCTGCTCTTTGTAGAACTCCGAGAAGTTATTCACAATAATAGGGATAGGGAGGGCGATCACTAACACGCCAGCTATACAACAAAGTCCACCCACTATTTTTCCCAGGAGCGTTTGGGGATAGATATCCCCATAACCCACAGTTGTCATGGTTATCGTTGCCCACCAGAAAGAAGCCGGAATACTGGTGAATTTGGTTGCATCTTCATCCTTTTCAGCAAAGAATACCAGACTGGAGAAGATCATGATGCCCATAGCTAAAAACAATATCAACAGCCCGAGTTCGTTGTAGCTTCTTCTGAGGGTGAATCCAAGAGACTGAAGTCCAGTAGAGTGCCTCGCAAGTTTCAAAATTCTTAAAATTCTCATAATTCGGAAGATCTGTACAACCCTGCGCACGTTCTGGAACTGGAGGACGCTCTTGTTGGATTCGGTTAGGAATATCGTTACATAATAGGGAAGTATGGCCAGTAGATCGATGACGTTGAGCGGCCCTTTAAAGAACTTCCACTTGTTTGGGGAAGACAAAAACCGGAGGAGATACTCCATGGTGAACCAGGCGATGCAGACGGCTTCCACGTGAGCCAGGTTTGGATTGTCATTAGACTGTCCGAATTCATCGATCACTTGTAATTCAGGCAGGGTATTGAGTGAAAGTGCAATGGTGGAGAGAACAATAAAAAGGATTGATATTATGGCCAGAATCTGCAAAACACAAGAGAGGAGAGGGGTTAATCATAGGATGCTGAAAAAGGACATACACTATCTGCATATTTAAACTGACAATGAATTTGAGATAAAAGGGGCTGAGTTCTTAACTTAAAAGAGATGGATCAGTATTACAAAGGATGAAATTCATTTTTGTGCTGATATCATCAGCAGGTGGTAAGGGTAGTATAAAAGATGTAGCCTCTGGCACCAAAGTCTCTCGGGGGTTTGGTCTCTGAAAGTTTAAAAATAGCCCTCCCTGATATCTTAAGTGTAACACATATTCAGAAGTAAAACAAAAAAAGTGAGATCTTTTTAAGAGTAGGTCCGGAGCGTAAAGCCCCCCTCCATCACAGCCCTGAATAAAACAATAGGCCTTGGCTTACCAAAAAGTTAACAGATAATTGAGAGGGAAGGAAATGAGTTTGCCCTTATTAGGATAATATAATCTGTATCTGTATCACCTGTTGTATAATTGGCCGACGGCACATAAATTCAACGATGACCTTGCAGTTATTGATTTGTTATTTGGTTTCAACATGGAATGTGTGTCCAATGAGGATATCAAAGTAATCAAATAATTCTAATCTTACTCTGTTACATATATCCGGCTAATATGTAATAGTTCATGCCATGTTTAAAACATTATCAGTGGAGTCTACATCCCTTTCATACAGAAGCACTGAACACTTGTACACCTTTGACATACATAGGGATGCTATAAAGCTGAACAAAATATTGACACAAATGTATGGGGAAACACGGCATTTTATTAACGAGGACCTAATAAATTAAGTCAAATGCCAGTTTCCAAGATGTAATCCAAGAAAATATTGACTCAACAATGGGGAAGCGGCTCGTATTTAGTAAATGACTTTTTAACCAAGACAGGCCTGCTTCTTTCAACTGCCTTCAGCAGTTTGTCTACTCATTTTTCTAGACATCCTCTGGATATTTCTTTATAAAAAGAAAAACAGCTCTCTGTCACAACTCTCTATTCATGATTTTCATCAATGTTTATTTACTCAGACCTCTGCATGTCACTTCAACCTGTATAAAAGAGAAAACATAAAAGAATATAATTTAAATAGTGTTCATCAAAAGCAGATATTTTGACAAATGTTTGTAACTAAGCTGTTTCGGTCACCATTGACTCCCATAGTGATTTGTGGTTAAACAAATGTATATAGGTTTGTAACAACTGGAGAGATAGCAAACTATGACAGCATTTCCATTTGGGTTTGAACTATCCCTTTAATTCATTGAGATTGATTGAAGAATGATACTGCTGACCTTTACAACACTCTTCCATTCTAAAAATTGCAAACAACCTTATGATTTTAATGATCTACATATTCAGCAGATCAACTATATTTATGATAACATACCTCTACTGTGTTCACTCAAAACTGTTGCACATCTGTATTGTTAGCTTGCTTCAAAGTACAGAATCTTCTTCATGAAATGGATGCTGCCATTGATTTTACATCTGATTCAGTTTGCCTTCTCACTGTCCTTTAATAAAGTGATTTATATGAAAATATTTAAGGAAGACTAAAGAGATTACAAGTTGATTCTTTCCTTGTGCGGGGAGGGGAAGGACTGACTAATTGCCCCTAACCTTTGCATATCCTTGCTATACATAGAAACTCAATCCTATTACAATTATCCCGAAATGTCCTGCCACGCAGACGACAATGTGAAAACCCATATCATGGCCAACACAGTGCTCAAAAAAGAGAGGAAATATCCAAATTCACAGATTTTACTCAAAAGAGTAAAAGAGGTGATTGTTTCAAGGTTTTTGTGGGAACAGCACATGACCAAAAATGAAAATTCACTCAATTCCTATACCTACAGTTGTTCCAAAACTGTATAAATCTTTCTTTGATGACCACAAAGAAAGATATCTGGAAGAATGAAAGCAACTGAAATTTCTTTGGCATCATTGATAATTATAGTCAAATTGTTTTTCTGCTATGGTAGTCCATGCGTCCCCAAAAACAGTCTTCTAAATCTTCTATATCTTTCTTTGTGTTCAAAAGGTTGAGTACTTCCTTACAAAATTTAATTGTTTTGGTTGAACTATTCTTTTAATGGTGCCACTTAAAGGGCTGACCAACAATGGAGTTATATGCCAATTTTTTAAGGAAATAGCAAACGCCCCACTTAAACTCTCCTGGATGTTTCTTGGATCTGGTCAATGGAGAGGAAAAATTTCTAACCAGCATCAGCCCCACTTTGCTTATCACACCAATATCATTTGAATAGTAAAACAGAGACTGGCATTGTTGTCAGTGTGCTATGGGTCACTGAGTACACATCTACAGGGTGAAAAAATCAATGCTCTTAAATGACTCATTAAGTTTAATTGCTGCCTTACATTTTTAAGTAAAATCAAAGTGTTGCCTGAAGCGCAACCTGGAGTGCTATGTTTTATCCTGTCACTGTGAATTTCCACTGTGAATAAAATATCAGTGTATAAAATGGAAAAGTTTATTAAGAATTATTAACACAAATTAAAATATTTTATAGTGTGTAACCCATATACTGGTCAAGCTTGCAGTCAGATGGACAGGCAGGACAGGCACAGCAGAAAGTGTCAACTATTAAAAATTTTAAACAATAAAAAAGAGTCATTTGAAAAGCTTTGAAATTATTTAAATATACTGTTTCAAGTTTGTTTTTTATGTCATTAAAAAAGTCAATCTGATAAACTCAGTTAATTTATTAAAATGAGGTGATGGTTTAGAATTATCAACTCAGGCATGTTTAACGGTTTTGTTGCGCCAGAAGTCATCGTTAAAGAATGTAGTCCCGAACTTCCTTTAAAACCTGACAGTTTTAAAGACACTCCGATATTGTTTGTGACTTATCTACACAATTTTGCCGTCGATCTGTGGTATAAATGGAATGTGGCACTCTTAGTCGTGTGATGGTTCTCTATATCAGTGGCTGTGAATGTCTCTTACCTAATCAGAGCCATCCTGATTTAGAGAACCATCATATTCCTACTTGAGCCATATTCCATTAATAATATTTTATAATTTAAAGAAATCAACTGTTGTACTGTTAATTAAATCTTTAAATATGTCTGACAAAAAAATGTTTTTATGTTAATATTTTTGTGATATTAACTTAGTCACACAAAACATTTTTAGAGAGTGTTGTTGGAAGTATAAGAAAGCATAAAGAATAGAATTCCCCCTAGAGTCTGCTATCATGTGACGTATAGATCGTCCTTCTCGGGCACAAGAAACATTTGACTGGGGAAAAAAACTGTAAACTCTATTAATAATACATTTTCATTTAAGTCCATATTCGAGATGCTAAAAGAGTTTTGTATGACAAGACATGCATACATGTTCATACTATTCTTCCTTTATCACCTTTATAAAGCACAGCCTATATAGCTCCAGATTTGACCTTGGCTTAACATGGAAGGCATGAACGATTCTGTCCCACAAAATCAGTTCAATGTTTTGACTTTAAAGTCTGAAGGACACGAATTCCCAGCCCACCGTGCGGCGAGCTCATTTATCAAGCTTGAGGAAACATTTATATGAAGGTTCATGACACAGGCCTCTGCTGACACAGGGGGTAGAGATCTGTTCTCGACGTAAGAGAGACGGGAACAATAAGTACCGAAGGAGAAAGACAGGAGGATTAGCTAACTGTCCTCATCTGTGGATCTATACAAACGTGATTACATGGACAGTGATCTCAACACTGGGAGATTTCTGGCATTAGACCAGGGCTTGTGCGTACTGAACACCAAGAAAATCCTACAAGTCACCTAACCCTAATTTAACCGTAGAGGAAGGATACGGTCTGCTGATGACATTGTTTGTTAATGATGTGGCATTTAAGAAGCAATGATAAAATTGTTTGATCAATTTTAAAACCATTTAAATGATAATTTCAAAAGCGGGATTTCGAGTTACATTTTGCTTGAGGTTGGTTAAATGGTGATGTGGGGGAGGGCATTAAAGAATCCGGCTGGTATTAGATATCTCCCACAGCGTGGGGAGGAGCTTCTCTTGGCTCTAGTCCTAGGGACATCTGGCTTTTAGACAATATCAACAAGAGTTATCATCTTGGCACCCAACCGAATCGAGGATCTGAAAATAATCATGAAAAATGTAGTTGTGGATGAACAGTTTGTAGAAGGCAATCTGGATATACATGAGGATTTAGCTTTTAATCTGCAGGGGAGTTGGATTTACCTGTATTGCATAAAGAAGAAGGTTCAAATAAGAGTCAATGACAACAAACAACAGAAAACTAAAAGAAAATTCCGAAAAACGATGAACAAAATGTTTCAAGCTCTAGCCCAGCACCACGGACAGCTCCATCATGCAGAACAGTTCATGAGCAGGGATGAAAGTGTTAAATCCATCTCCTTTTATCTGCAAACCTTTCTCAGATGACTCAGTAATGTGTTCTTTAGAAAACAATTACAACAGGCCAAGCTTTCAGCTCTACTCAGAGAGTGAAGGGTGTTATGCTTTGCACAAACAATATTAGCATCTATTGCCAGACTGGCCCTTTCCTATGATTTCTCCTTGGTTTGACTACTTTGCTGTCACAGCGTCCACTGAAATTATAAAAGGTATATGATATAATTTAGAGTAGATGGATGCTTTGAGATACTGTCCATTAAAGCGCTCCATAATCCCAGAACTTCGCCATCAATCTTCATCAATTGTTTCTGGAAACATTTTTATCATAACGGCAAAGAAAGATAAAACTCTGCATAGAAACCCAAGAATGTCTTGATCAATATTGTAGGGATATTTATATCATGGCGACGCGGGATCTGTTCCCATGATTGTGCTTTTCATAGGATGGGTTTGTATGGCGCTCCCACATTTGTCAAGAGGGTCTTGCTGAGTAAGGGATATAATATCCAGTTCCTGTATCATACTAATATACAATGTAATATCTATGAGCACTGGATGCTAGTGGAGGTTCCAACCAGCATGAAACAAGCCGATGTTGAGATGACTTGTCTGTGCCTGACAGTGTCTCTGCATGTGCGGGGGAGGGAGGAAGCGGGGGGTTGTGATTATAGTTATTAGTCAATAATGTAGCCCTGATGACTGCTTGTGATTTACAGGCTAACCCTCAGGCTACCACTTACAGCCGCATCCTCACATGCAAAGTATTCAGCGTCACGAGTGGGGCAGGCAGGCAGCCTCTACTTAAACACAGCACACAGCCTGTTATTCTGACTGTCCAACTGGCACTGACTATTTTTAAAACACAAGACGAAATATGCCCACCTTCGAGACCCGCGAAATCTGCCAGACACTTGTCCTCGTAAAAGCATTTGACAGAACAGAAATCACAGCTGGGTTCAAGTAAGGTTGAGTTCAGAGGATAAAGCTCTAAGTCTTATCCTGCAAGACTGGCAGTGCTTCTCTGTGTGGCATGGGTTTAACTCTTGTGGGTTGGGTAGGTGAAGCAAATAGCATGTATTTTGTTGTCACGCTATATGAATAGCACACAGAGTGCTTAAGAAAGAGCATCATTAGCCCAACCGTAGGAGACTTGACCTTCTTTTAAAAAATGTGACTTTATGTTTCCGACTTTATGTGTTTTTATGTTAAACAATTTAATCTGAAATTTTTTTTAAACTTTGAATTAATTAAATACACCATTTAAATTTTGTGTATTTGTAAGAAAAAATAGGTAAATATTTCTATTAAAATTTACAAAAAATATTAGTGTACATACAAATATATTTTATTAATTACATAAACAATGTAAAATGTTTAAAAATGTAAGAGAAATTAAATGTCGGATATATAATTAATTATTATATGTTATCCAATGACAAAATCTATTTAATGTTTTTAACATATTTTATTAAGTTAATATAACAGTTTATTTTTGTGATATTAACCAAATCACATAAAACGTTTTTACTGTGTACTGATATCTTAATGATAATATATCGTAATGCATAACATAATACTTAGGGTATGACTGGTGATCACAAGGTTATTTGTTCGATAGGAGGGAGTGAATAACCAGCACTCTCCTCCACCTTCAATAGCACGACTGAGGTGAGTCCCTTGAGCAAGACACCGTTCCCCACAACTGCTCCCTGGACACCGCAGCATGGCTGACCTCTGCTCCGGGTGTGTGTTAACAGTGTTTGTGTGTTCACTTATTGTGTATTTGCACTTGGATGGATTAAATGCAGAGTACCAATTCAGAGTATTAGACCAAACTTGGCCACACTTCACTATCAACGTCATTATCAAGATAATGATAATAATGAAATAAGATTTCAATTTTTTTTATTTACAACAAATCAGATAATCTTAGACTGAAGTAATATTGCCAGTGAAATGAAATCCTACTAATCGACCAAAAATATTTTTTTTGAGTGCTTTGGAAACACTCAAAGCTTTTATATATTGTGTTTGTTTTATGGCATATTAATATATATTCTATATTAACAACATTCATATCCTTGTTAAAAACACTCTCATAAATAAAGGTGCTTCCATATGCCATAGAAGAAACTATTTTGTCTAAATGGTTCCATAAAAAACCTTTTACAACTGATATCATTTTACTCTTAATGGAACTATGTAGACAAAAAAGATTCTGCTGTGGCATCGTGAAGCACCTGTATTTTTAACATATCTATCTAAAGCTTTCAGAAACCCCATGAGAAAAGCGCTATTTTATTTTTTGATATAAGAAATAGTAATAGTTTTTAAAAAATTATTTTAAAAAAATTATATGGATCCTATAGTCATTAACTGTCAGTCATGTGCATGATAAAATGGCTTCAAGCTCAACCAAGCTTTAATTATGACTCTATAAATCAGGTCTGTAACAGATTTCCACTAAGTGCAATGAAATGCAATAGAAGGTTGAACTCTATCTATTTGGTTTGTTCATTACCTAGATTAAAGTTAAATCCCTTAAGGTTTCTCAGGCTTAACTACATAACTGTGTGACATTGAGGGGGACGAAATCTCCTCTGAGTCCGCAAAGAGGCCATACGACTTGATCCAATGTCCAACGCCCACGCTGGGCCTATGTACAGTACTTTGCTCCCTCTTTGTTGCAGGCTCAGTCCTATCTATTCAATGCACTGGATTACATAACATAACAATTTGTATCGGTTCAAACGTGCCTCTTTTCATCAGAATAAATGTCAACTTTAAATCTCATTGTTTTAAGGAACTTTTGAAAGTTTGTATGAATAAATCTAAAATGTTTGACTATTTTTATAAAAATTTGTGAATCTTTTTTTTTGGCTGAAGTGCACTAGTGTTTTGGAAAGTCTTCTGTAATGTTTCTCAACACCATTCCATTGTCTTTGAAATACAATCAGATAATTTTTTTGGAAAGTATGTAGAGTCAAATAGCATATTAAAGATTCATCTGACTCTATACATCACATTACGTACATGACTCTTTAGAAACTGGTTCTGCCCAGTCCATAATCTTAAGAGGAGATCAATTTACAAACCGCACTCTGAAAGTGCATTGAGAAATAACGCCTGTTATTGAAGTGCGCGACGGGTGAATTATTCTAAAATGATTAATGCAGTCTCACTGTAGTTAATATGATCTAATACGCTCTTAAAAGAGCACTGAATGTAACCTTTACACTATCTTCATCTGTTGACCTCCATGGCTCTTAAAGTGATGGCTGAAGGGGAGCCAGGATTCACTCTTACCAGAATAATGTCACAGGTATCTCCTTCGACAGGCAGACCTAGTGTCTCAGCCAAAATCCAAAGCCTCTTTATTCAGTAACAGATCCTCCTCAAAGACAGAGGTTTTCCTTTCTTCTGCCCCATCCCTGGGATCTGTTATTAGAGCATCCGCTCCATTCACGGAGCTGAAAGTATCATGTCATGAGCAATTACCATAAATACACATAAATTATTCACACTTCAGACGCATGAGAGAAACAGCAGGCTCATCAAAACAATCTGCAGCAATACGTATGATATCTCCACATCATGAATTTTTATATGAAATTGAGAGTAAATGTATTTTGGAATGTGATTCGATGTGTGATTTTCTTCCTCTGTCTGTTATTTTCCTCTCTGTGTTATTTAAGTTTACTAAAACTAAAATTTTGAAAATGTTTCAGTTTACTGAAATCAATTCAAATAATAGCATAACAAATATTAGAAAACTATTAGAAAATTTGACATTTTGCCCCTATTAACAATAATTTGCCTCTAATAAACAGAAAAATGAAACTAATACTAAAATTAATTATTAATTAATTAATCACATAATGAATAAAAAGTCAAAAATCTTATAAAATAAATATTAAAATAACTACAAACAGACTTAAAACGGAATCATTCTGATCCAAGATAAAGATATTGTACATCGTTCTTTTAAATGTCACGACCACTTAATTTTTTTCTTAAAGTTTTTCCATCATATTAAGTTGCTTTAAAACAAAGGGATGTCGTAAAAATTTTAAAAGTTGCTGAAGTAAATTGGATTGAACTGCTCGTCATGGTCATGTGAGTGGGGTTTAAGATCCCTTCAAACAGGAACTTATACCAAGATACATATAAACTATAAATCAGTAAGAAACAGCAAAGCTTACATGCACCAGAAACCACATTCACTTCATCCTCAGCCGAATCAAATCACTGAGATGTCAAAAAGTGTTTTGCTGCAAGACAGGAAATTGCCTAGTTTTAAAGGATTACATTCATTGTCTTCTATTCAGAAACAGCAAAACAATTTTGAAAAACTGTGATATTTGCCATCTCCTACAGCTTCGTGTAACTTTTATATGGTGGAAAGTGTATCAACTGATGAATTTTCTGCTATGGCGAACACGTGACCATATTACATAGTCATAAGCCAGACAAGCTAGAGTCCTCAGCGGTCTATTTGTAGGAACAGACTAGGTAAATCACCAAAGGAGATTAAGACTCCAATGCCTCACAGCAATGCTTTAACTAGGTACTGTTAGCTTTATCTTTTCAACCCCCTAGCAACTGTCCAGAGGTCAATATATTACCAATTAGTTATTCAAAATGAGTAATAACCCCTGAAATGTCAAACACATTCCTGTTTCGTGAAACAATGACAAACTGCTGAAAAAGCAATTCAAATAACAATGCATGGACAACTATTATTGGACCATGCATTGGGGAATACCTCTGCAATATGTCTGCAGTCATGATCCTGTCCATGTCTCAGATAACCAAACCACCAAACCCACAGAAGTAAAGGTGGAGGTCAAGGTTAGAGTCATGCAACTTGACCCATGTAATGCCATTACATTCCATAAAATGCTTTTAGGGATTTAAAGGGAAATCCGCAATCCTGGGACTGTTACTTTCAGCATTGTCTCAACCTCTCAACATACATACAACATATGTTGTTAATATAAAGTATACTCAACTCACTTCAAGGTGATTTGGGTTAATTTGAAGCATTTTAGCCAATGGGTGTATGCCGAAGGTATGGTGTTTGTTTTGCTGACTCACTCAATCTATTGACTGGAAACAAATCATAGTGGCAAATGACCCCCCCCCCAAAAACACCAAAATAGATAAAGTAAATTTGTCACATGTAATGAATCAGAGAGACATTCGCACTATTGAGCACTTTCAAACAACATGAGGGTCAGTCAGTTACAAAACATATTTGATCTTTTATGTATGTATGGTTTTGTGTGCTGGATTTAAAACTGATAACGCATTTTGTATACAAAGGTAACAAACTGTTTTTTAGAAAGACAACAATGCAAAAGTCTAAGTATTGAAAACTGCTTGTCAAATATTGTCAGTGTATTTCCATTTGAAAAACAGCAAATTTGAAAATACAAGGTTTAGAAAGGACACCAATATGATCAATCTAGCACTATGATTGTTTTCATGATTCCACTGTGTTTCGATCAATAAAGTTATCATTGTTTTTATGACTATGTCTTTAATTGTATTTGTTTATTTAAGTTGCTTTACATTTCCTCCATAGTAAGCCTCTTTTCTTAATTGCTAAAGGGCAGGAAAAATCCTGTACATTACAGCATTTCACTAATGGCTCTTCTGACTACTTTCTCGGCCTTTATTCTGGGAAGTACAGTAGACGGTGTGTGCCATTGGGGATGGGCACTGAGTGAACCAAAGGCCTCTGAGCAGCTGTGAAAAAGCTTCTCAATTTTCTCAACAACTTTATAGCATGTTATTCTACAATTGCAGAACAACACAACTCCTCAACAAAATCCCTTACACTGATATGTAATGATTCCTTTGTAAAGATAAAATGATCAATTTAAATTCATTGAAATGTCATCAGAGTGTAGGTGAAAAGAATAATGTATATTGATCGTGCATTCAGAATCTTACCCACAATTGCCAAATAAAATGAAAGAAAAAGATTAAACACGTTTGATGGAATTGGCAGGTAAAATAGTTTCAAATCAGAAGCCAAGACTGTAAATCTTCCCTTAATTATGACAAGGCATTGAGCTATGTACCAGTAAAAACTATGTCTCATCTTATGTGGCACAAACCTTTGGGATAATATGTCAATCATGGCAGCAGGAAAGTGCATATGGATTGTGTTATATTTATAAATTCATCTCTGGGTTTTAGATTTCATCATATTTCTGCTAGCCTGTTTTACTGTAAACAATGCCCTTGATAACTTGTCCTGGGACAAATTGATAACCTGTTTCAAACTGAATACTTTGATTACATGTGTCAAATTTTGATGCTTAAATTGAGGCCCATGTTTTTGGCCTACCTTGGCCGCCACAGAAGAACTTGGTTTCTCCAGCAAATCCCAGAGCTTCTGTCTTTTGTCCGGACAGCATCCCGTGTCCACCTGATCTCCCTCCTTCTCTCTGAGAGTTTCAGCCTCTCTCCTCAATTCTTCATTCATCTGCTCCTTCTTCTGATGGTACCGCGCCTGGCAGCATGACTCCAGATAGATCTCATCTATGCCCCAGTAGTCAAGCTCCTGACCGAACGACAGAGCGCACATCTCCTCCATCATGTGCAGCTTGCCCGTCCGGTAAAAGTTCAAAATGGAGGAAAAAGCACCCGGGTGCCTATCAAAGAAATACTCATTATCATTCAGACTGTAGTCATCGCAGATCTCCATTAAGGTCTCGTGGGTGTTGCAGTCTCTGAGTTTCCCCAGGCGGGTTCGGGGAAGTCGGTCCAGGGTTCTCCACAGAACCTCGTGGACCAGTCCACCCACATTGATCCGGACTCTTCTGGACCTGGCTTTTGTCCGGATGATGTCAATGGGCTCCGGTGGGAGCGAGCCCTGTGGCCTCGAGACCTTTTGAGCCCCAAAGCTTGCTCTCTCGGCCATACCTGTGCTAGTTAAATGCAATGCTAGTTAAGATGCCAATAAATGGGTACTGGGATGAATCCACCTCAGACAAATCCCTTCATGGTGGCACCTGAAAAGAACATGTATAAGATGGGAATTAAAAACGGGTCCGATTCTATTCTAGATTGATAATGCACCATTGATTATTTTAAATGCTTAATAAACACAGAAATTAAAATACAATTGAATAATGGTATGTGGGACATGAATACTTAAACACTCAAATCATGATGGAGTTTCAAAAAAAAAAAGTGATGCATCCAATCCAATGACCATTACAACATGCCTCCCATGGAGCGTCTAAATGTCAAGCAGGCTATACAGGCTCCGAGGACAGACGATAATGCGATTGAGTATTTAAGAATGTCTTGATGATAAATCCCGGCAGGACTATTTAGCAGGCTTCTATTTCCTGCTCTTAAAAGACTTCGGAACAGCCGGCTATTTAAAACTTCTAACCAGAGAGGAAACTATATAGGCCAGCATTTCATAATGGAACAGATTTAAAAATGATGGTGAAGTTTTATCTTCAGATTTAAGTTTTTATCCTTGCAAGGTTAAGTTGATGTGTACCGCAACTTAGAATCAAATCCTAAACATTAATTAAATATATTGCCATAAAGCAGAAATGGGATATAAAACAATACCCTGTTCCCTTGTAATTTTAGGACTTAGAAAATAACACAATAGTGAAAACAAATAAGAATACATTGTAAAGATCCATTCCAAGATTCTTCTATCTTAATTGGTGTTACCGAAAGGTCATGCGTTCGAATCCCTTGCGCGCAAGCTTCAATTAAAACTTTAAAGACATCTTCCCCCAAAAAATTTTAGGACTTATAAAATAACACAATAGTAAAAACAAATAAGAATACATTGTAAAGATCCATTCCAATGATTCTTCTTTCTTAATTGGTGGTGCCTAAAGGTCATGCGTTCGAATCCCTTACGCGCAAGCTTCAATTAAAACTTTAAAGACATCTTCCCCCAAAAAATTTTAGGACTTATAAAATAACACAATAGTAAAAACAAATAAGAATACATTGTAAAGATCCATTCCAATGATTCTTCTTTCTTAATTGGTGGTGCCTAAAGGTCATGCGTTCGAATCCCTTACGCGCAAGCTTCAATTAAAACTTTAAAGACATCTTCCCCCAAAAAATTTTAGGACTTATAAAATAACACAATAGTAAA
>CM065664.1:17204648-17217148 GCA_033220385.1 Triplophysa yarkandensis
TTTAATAATACTATAATGAGTATACTAAATGTCTCTTTTGGACAAATCACTTACATACAATATTAAAAATCAATAATGTCAACATTAAAATTTTGGCAGATTTATGTTTTTGATAATCTATGAAAATATATACAGTAGGTATCTCAATTTCCTGACCCAATAAAAAGGCATGTAATATAATTGTCCTTATCATAATATCAAAAATAAAAAGTTTCCATATAAAAACATGCTTGCATTTTATTGCCTGCCATCTGATGAAGTAACTCAAAATATTGTGAATTATCTTAAATAACAATCCAAACGTTGATTCGTTTTAGAACTGTCAAACAAGATTGTTTAATTTTTTCATGAGTATCTCGAGATGTCACAAATTTTCACCAAAACCACAAAACAGTTATTACATAATACTCGGTCAAGCATTCTCAACAGCTCAATATATCTACCCATCAGCAAGACTGCAGCTTATGAATATTTATGAGCTGACCCGCATAGATTGCTCAATTGACCGATGTAACCTATGCTTCACAACACATCTACAGCGTACCATGCTTAATCACAAACAGTAACTTGATCGGAATCCATCTTTAAATAAATTACTCTAATATTTTGTTTCCTTAATAGTAAAATTACTACGGCTTAAATATTTTCTGGTTCTGTCGTATTGATTTGTATACATGTTTTTTCTATGCCTGTGAGACAACAGACCCAGAATGGTTCCAAGCATCCAAAAACCGTGTATCGATCCATTTCATGAGAGTTGTTAGGGCTTGAATGATGTGCAGGCTCAAGTCAGTAAAGCTGGAGAAGATATTTTTAGTATTGCCAACCACAAAACGGAGAAAACTCTAAGGAATAAACAAAAGATGACACTTATTCAGGGCAAACACGCAATACGCCAGAACCTTCATGTATTTTTATCTTGTGTTAATGGAATATATGTTCTGTTTAGACTATATTCCTACAGGATAACGCCATTGGACAGATACGTCTACGAGATCTCTCCAACCTCGGCCAACTTCACTACCTCTACCTACAGAACAACAGCATCTCTACCCTTGAACCCGGAGCATTCAGAAACCTGGGTTTGCTTCTGGAGCTTGCTCTTAACGGAAACCGGATTCACACGGTCACGGCCGATGTGTTTCGTGGCTTGGATCATCTGCGCATTTTATATCTCGCTGGAAACCAGATCAACAGATTGGAGGACTACACTTTCCGTGGACTACAGGTATGGGGGAATTGTATCATATTATATGTCATAATTGATATAAAATCTGCCTGCATCCCTTCAAAGAATATAACATCCGAAAGCACATTCCTAATTTATGACCTTTCTCTTTAAATGTGTCATATTATGAGATTTTTGTTATCGTCACACGTGTCAAACATTTAGAGTTGAGTAACACATCGTTAAAATGTGTTCTGTAGACTGAAATGTTATTGTGCCATAATATTAGTGTCTTAGTTTTATTATAAAGTAAAATGTTATATATAAAAGTCTTGACTTGGTTTGTTCTGTTGAACACAAAATTACATTTTTTGAAGAATGTAGAAAAAAAAACTTCAAGGGTAATTTAAACCACCATGCCAGTCAATGGGGTTCAAGAATTGCTTGGTTATAAGCATTCTTCCAAATATCTTTTTCTGTGTTCTATCAAACAATCATATTTTTATAGGTTTAAAAACGAATAGAGAATGAATCATTTTGGGTAAACAGTCCCAAAATGACAGTTTTCCTCCATATAAAGCATAAGTGACAAGTATGATGTAAATCTTTCAATTTAAAACGTATAGACAGATCAATATAGTAAAACACGGCCTTAATAAACCAACAACACCATGAGATGAAGAGAAGAATTCCGGGTAATAATCCATCTTACTTGCACTTGAGATCCTCCAACCTCAGATATTTTCTACCGTTATAGAGATCGGCCGTATGAAATCACATGAACATGATGACAAAAACACAATGTGATTTAATAGAGAGGTATGATGCTAAACAAGGGCTTTGTCACAAAACGGACTAAACTAATAATAGCAAAAAAATATAAACTCAAAGCATTCCTGTCAACAACTTTCATCAACCTTATTGGACTCTAAAACAGAAGACATTTTTTGAGCAAATAACCAACCCAAATCCAGTTGTAGGATTTTATTCCGAGCATCATTTTAACGGGATGGAAACAGATGGCTGTGTATCTTTATAGATGATTTTAATGATGAAGATATTTAAAGGTTGATGGATTGTTCTCAGCGTCTGCAGGAGCTTCATCTTCAGGAGAACGGGGTGGAGATGCTTGGAGATCAAGCGCTGGTGGGTTTGTCCTCTTTGGCTCTTCTGGATCTGAGCAGAAACAATCTGAGAACTCTGAGTCCTGCTTCACTTAAACCTCTCGTGAGTCTACAGGTGCTGAGGGTCACAGGTGAGACGTTCTTTTACAGAACGAGAAGAATCTTTTAGTACACTAAAGTCTATTAGTATAAATAAAGCATGTTCTTCTAAAAATAGTTTATAGCATATTTTATGATAAAGCCTTTGCCTGTACTTGTTTTTAGGATAGCTTAATAAATAAAGTTAAGTTTGCTTGTGGTTATGTATGCACTTTTGATAAATTAGCCGATTACTTAAGTGTTTTTACTAGTAGTTAAAAAGAGAGTATACTCGGAAAATGTCATTTTAACACACGTAATTTAATTTAATTCTTTTAATATAACCTTTTTCAAATTTAGTTTCTTTGCAAACTAAAAACAGCTTTACATTTTTTGCACTTTTTAAACAAACTCGTCTAAGTAGGACTGAAATAATACTCTTACAGCCACAGTATACTACTAGCAAATTTATATAGTGAAATTTATATTAAATTACATTTACATTTACATTATGAAGTTCTATAACTTAAATATTATGTCTAAATACCATTGAATATATATGATAGTTTTACTTATAGGCTACCCACGCAATCCATTCAAATATTTGCCAATTTTTTTGTCCGAACTATTTGATTTTAATTCAGAACATTCTTAAATACAAACACTCTTAATTAGAAAAAGTTATAAAGTAAAGATGTTGATTATTACTCTATATTTTTCTGTGTACTGAACAACAGTTTTGTTTTTTATTTGGTTGACCCTAAAGGAAAAAAAAATGTCCACTGAGATTTCTGTGACTATATTTACAGTCATATTATAATATATTTTAATATTTTTTTATAGGAAGAAAACTAAAATATACAATACTAAAATTGTATTTTTATACCATGAAAGTCCATTGCGGCCCAACAATCTCAGTTGCCAACATCAAGTGCAAAACTATCGCTTTCAGTCTGGGCAGACATCACTTAGCGAACGGTGGGGAAATTTAGTATCCGTGCATCTGTCATTTAAATGTGATTCTTTTGTTCTCCCTGTCGATAATTTTCCTATTAGTTCCCATTTTGGTTTCTTCTGGAGATAGAATAAAAGCCATATGAGGCCAAGTTAAAAAACACTCACATTTTCTGGGAAAAACCAAACACAAGCAGAGCTCATACACTATAAATGAATTATCTGCCGCAGTTTTAGAATGTTGTGGGTGGTTGCCGAGGCAATGCTGTGGTTGCTAGGTTGTTACACACCAAATTGTATTAATTTTGACCTTGGGGTGTTGTCCCAAATACAAGCAACAGTAAGAAAACAAATCTGAAAATACGCGAGCGTTGAAAAACCTTTAGTGAAATACTCCCTAAGATATATTCTGTTAAGAGAAAAACTGAAGTATAGACTTGTAGAACAATGAAAGAGATGAAGAATTAAAGAAAGAGAGATTACAGAAATATATCAGAGGAGATGAAAGCAGAAGTTGAGTCATGTTGAAGTCAAAACAGATCAGTTGTAAAGGGTATAGCAGTCATTGATTTTTTTTGTTCTCTCACAGATAACCCGTGGCGGTGCGACTGCGCTTTACACTGGCTTCGCGGCTGGATAAATGAAGAAGGCCAGAGGCTGTTGAGCTCAGCGGAGCGCCGGATGCTGTGCGCGGAACCGCCTCGGCTTTCCCACCTCAGTCTGGTGGAGGTTCCCGCGAACAGCCTGGTTTGCATCCCTCCTGTAGTGCAACTGGAGCCCAGCCACCTGACCGTACGTCTTGGAGAGAGCCTACGTGTGTCCTGTCAGGCCTCCGGGTACCCCCAACCACAGGTCACCTGGAGGAAAGCCTCTCATGGAAAAGCTCAGCTGTCCCCCAGGGGTCTGGTGCAGGAGTTAGGGATGGAAGGAGACGCCAGAACAGGCGGTAGGGTGGTGACCGCCAGACCCGTCGGAAAAGGGACGTCGAGTCGAGGTCCTGTGCTTGGAGCGGACGACGGACGTGACCGAGAAAGCTTCAATCCGGACACCGGAAGCGGGATGCTGTTTCTCAGCAACGTCACGGTGGCCCACGCCGGACGCTACGAATGCGAGGCCTGGAACCCTGGAGGGGTGGCTCGCGTGGTCTTTCACCTTTCGGTCAACATGTCTTCTTCGTCTTCCTCTCCCTCTATGATCTGGCCTCGGCTTCACTCTTCATCATCCTCGTATTATCATCCATCCTCGGTGGACGTGAGCCAGGAGCCGTTGTACGAGTTGGAAAGCATGGACTTCAATGCTTTGGGCACGGCCACCCAGACCGCCATCGCCGTGGGCATTTCTCTCCTTGCCCTGACGGCTCTGCTGCTTCTCTGCATGATTTACAGCCGTCACCAGCAGCGACTGAAAGAAGACGGCAGTTACGAAGTCAGCAAGGAGGAGAGCATCCTCTACGTCAATGACTATTCCGATGGGCCCACCACATTCGCTCAGCTGGAGGAGTACAGAGACGAACGCGGCCACGAGATGTACGTGCTGAACCGGGCCAAACCCATGCTGCCTCCTCCTCCGGTTCCAAACCAACAGGGGGTGGCGCTCAAAACCACCGAGATGCTTCAGGGTCAGGGCACGCTAACCCCAGGCAGGTCGACAGGCATCGGTCCCCGCAGGGCTCCGGCGGAGGGAGGAGAAGGTCCTCCACTGGATCCAGAGGGGCTGTTTATGAACCAGAGCTTGCTGTTTGACACACAGATCGCTTATGAAATCCACTGCTGAGTGAAATCCCTGTGCTTCTGCTCCCTTAGGAAAGACTTTAACTGGCATTTCTGCCATCCGACATTATCCTGCTAACCTTTCTTTTCTGTTCACAAAGCACAATGTTATTTTGTTCGGTGTGTGACTTAACTTCACACAATTCTTATCGCTAAAGCGTGTCATTTATATTCTGATAGTGCCACCAAACATAACTCATAATAGACAAAAAATGAATTACAGACGGAGACAACTGACACTTTTTTTACAGACCACTTTTGAGGTTTTATAGTACAAGCAATTAAACTTATTCTTAAACAAAGGTAAGAATGGTTAAATAGGAATTCATATGGTAAGACTTATATCTTACAAGAATGAATTAAGTTTATGTATAATAGAAGCAAAAATGTGGACTCATAAAAAATGTCCTTGAAAATGTGGAACTAAATTTAAGTTTATTTCTGACACCATTGGCGGATTTATTGCTTGTTTATATGTAAATGCAATTCTTGTGTTTTCTTTTATAAAACAAAATAAGACAAAAGATACAAAATAAAACAATATCAAAATTCATAGGAAAAATGAAGTTATACACATTTTTCTGGCGTCCCAACAACTTTTACGTAGAGTAGGAATAATATGTTAAAAGCATTACAGAGCCACAGAATTGACACTTTTAATAGAAATCAACCTTTGAATGAAGCTCGAGAACAATATTCTCAAGACATTAAGTTGAATAGTTGAATGAGCTAAAACGTATTTCATTTACAGCACAAATGGAAATCTAACATTCTACAAACTATCTTTACCTTGCTATCCAGTAGAAATGTCTTAAATCTATCAAAACAAGAGGTTTAGGAACAATACTTTAAATCGACTGTTGATAGAAAAATCTGTGTCAATGAGGTACATAATTCTACGAGTATATATTGCTTTATAGATTTCTAGATATTTTTGATTGTTTCTTAACATAAAACTTTAAAGACTTACTTTTCCATTTCTTAGATTTAAACTCTTGCGTGTTATTTAACAACAGAAAAAAATCCCATGTAAATCCTATGATTATTTATTCTCACACGTATAGTTTCAACATACTGGGATAAACATGATCTTTTCAAAGGAGGATTTTTGAAGAATGTCCAGTTATTCTATTTCTCCGGACTACTTGAGCCGTCACTGTATGGAAGTTACCCCTCAAAACTTGTGAACGATTCCTTTAAGAGATGGAATAATTCCCTTTTTTACATCCTGACTGTTACCTATACTTTCAAACAAAGAGGCTAAACAAACAACCAAAAAACATGGAGTATTTTTCTTAAAACAAGGTAAAAGTGTTCCAGACTGAAACCCATGTGACTGTGCGACGTACGCTTGGGACTGAAAAGCAAAGGACGTCCCGTGTCATTTTCTCTGCTTGTGTCAGGCAGTGTGAATAGCTTTGATGTTTCTCTTGCAGACGTTGTCTTCATATGTCAAGTATCTTTTCCCTTTTACATGCATTCCTGTGTGTATTTATTTTTACATGCAAGACAGAGACTGTGTGTAAATGAGAACCAAAAGTGGGTGGCAGAACGTTTTCGACAGCCAGGCCGGTGAAGTAGTCACATCCGGCGTCTTTTTGAGGGATGTGTGCCCTGACGTTCTTGACCTCTGTTAAATAAAACACTGTGAATTAACACCGGATTCTAGATTCACAGCTAAGCTTTTGTAAGTTATTAGATATGACAGTTAGTTTGATAAAGCACTATTGTTTTTTATTGGACGGTGACTAAATATTTTGCTTTTTCCAGTAGTGATATACCGTAGTGATTGCGTCAGGGTATACAACTTTACCATTACATCATAGACGTGAAGCCTCTGCCGAACAATACAATAGTTTGTGTGTTTCTGTCAAATGTCTATCAAATATCAACAACCTATTTTATCCAAATAAATAATGCCTTCATTTAAGGTGTGTGTGTGTGTGTGTGTGTGTGTGTGTGTGTGTGTGTGCGTGTGCGTGTGCGTGTGCGTGTGCGTGTGCGTGCAAATACGAAAAAGAAAAAAGGAAACAAACAGACCGAAGTAACCTGTAAAAGAGACTGAAGTCTGTCCCATCAGACCAGTATTCGAGCCCTCAGAACACCCTAGCAACCCCCTAGCAACTGCTCAAAGTTCCCTAGCAACACCTTAGTCACAGATCAAACCTCTGGAATGCAATAACTTATAAATGACAATGTGTTTACATTGTATAAAGTATCCAAATCAACAGCATTAACTAAATCTTAACCATGATTGAGCTGTCTTACGATGTCCTCATGTCCCAGTTTTACTTCTCACATTGATAAAATAAGAAGAATAGAAAAGCAGAACAACCCTTTTTAAGTACAGTACATTGAACAGAATAAGAAGTTTATCTGGGTTTGCAATTACAGTTTGCCTGAAAGAACTTGAATACATTTATAATGTAAAGTTTTTCTTTGCTCACCTTTTATGAAAGATGTTTTACTGTACTGTAGATCACCTCATCCTCTCTGTCGAGAGTGCTGCGCTATAAATTGTACAATACAATCAAACCTTAATCTCACATTTCAAGTACAATACTTTTTTTGTGGAATGAAGGCACAGAATATTAAGAGACAAAATGGACTCAATGTGGAGTGACCAGACACACTATTTAGTGTGTGATAGAGGAACATTAAACACACAAACAAACACACAACCCCTCGCAAGCGACTATGAAGCAAGAAGTTACTTTAAACAGTAGGCACTTGTGGTTCCTTTACTGTCACATTATGTTCTATAAATAATACACACTAAAGTTTTGAAATGTTTCTTATCATTTAAAAAACATGTCTGATGTTAATGTGTTTGCCTAAACGTCTGGAATTTGTTTAATAGACAAACGTTTTAATTGAATTTAATATAAATGTTTTTCAAATGGTGGAATGAATACTTTAAAATGCCAAACTTTTAAACCTTCTTGAGAAAATATTAAGACAACATTTATGTGAATTTTAGTCAAACGATGACTACACTGAAGATTATCAAATATAAAATGTTTTACATGATTTTTAATTTTTTCATGCTTAACATTATTTTTATAACGTAAATATTTTTTATTGTTTTATGGCAAAAATGTAAACAAGAAACTGCTTACAATAGGGATGTGGTCGTCTTCTCTACCATCCTTTCCTTTCTTAAAGACGACTGTATCGTACCAAAGAGACACAGAACCGTCTTCCTGATCAAGAAGAAGGAAAACTTAAATGATTATAAAAGTAAATAATTTGTACATCAGGTATTAAATGTGGATGATTTAACACAGTACCATAGATGTGGGATCTGGTCCTGATGCAAACAAAACTACATCTCGATGCAGAGAGAATTATATTAAAATGATGGAAATCAATATGCAAATACTTAAGAAACAACTTATTTGATCTATGAACTAAAATAAATATTGCATTTCCTTTTAACTTTATGGTTTTAAAAGACAAGTTAGAGGCAAATGTAAAGCATAAAGTGTGAAAAATTAAAAAAAGTTATTGATTATAAAATTAGTGCAAATACTGACTGTGTTTTTGTTTGATCCACCAGGTTAATAAAACCCCCATCAGTATCATCACCAATGGTCCGGTTATCCAGAGCATCACTGAAATCCCATTCCTGTGATCACCCGAGAAGCACTTCCTGTCTTCTTCATTATGAATAGTTTGATGGTTTTCACATTCAGAGTTTGTACTATAAGTCACCATGTGAAATTTACATGATCAGCATATGCAAAAGAATACAAAACAACACTCATTCCAGTTAGGACAGGTAAGACATGTCCTACGTCCCAAGGACATTTTCAAGAAGTCTATATGACATCTGAGACATCTTGCAGCTAAGCAAACAATATCTTAGAGCTGTCTTGCGGATTCAAATGTCAAATAGATGTCTGCCAGATGTATGGGTGCTATCAGGGATGTAGAACTGAGATCTGTGATCATTTTCTAAGGATTCATGATTATCTCCTCGGGAAGATTTAGAAAGTAGCTGTCTAAACTCATCCAGCACCGCATATGGGCCAGATCCCAGTGTGGAAGTGTGCAAACAATGTAATGTGTCATATAGATTTAAATACATACTTACAGAATGGATGTTGTATTATCCAAGCTCAAATCTGTTTTGGCTGAATTATAAACAAAATATAAAATATGGCACTTAACATTAAAATATTATATTTCAAAAGTGGACATGTTAAAATAAAATAAATGTGTACTATTAAATGACACATTTTTAAGATGTTGGCAGCACCAAATAGAGTGATTCAATAAATGCATTACAAAAGTGAACCTGACCTTACATGTGGCTTTATCAACTGGTATGTTGTGAATTGTACAAACAATTATTACCAGATTTCGTACAATTACTAGTTAAAGCCAACCCCTTAATCTTAAAAATGTACAAAAGCAAATCAAACTAAAATGTACAAATCCATTCTTGCATGAGTTTGTGTTGACAAATTAAAACAATATTTCTAGTAGTTATCCCATTAAATATGAAAATGTTCTAAAACTGTCATCGTGCATTCTGATATTACAATTCTTTCTATCACAGTTTGTGACACTTAACCTTAATGTGCATTCGCTTTGTGAATTCATATTTTGGTAAATCAGATACATACTTGTATTATTTTTAGATGTGTTTCTCCGTTGAACAACAAGTTGGACGGGAGTCTGTAGATCTCCAACAGAACAGAAGTACCAGCCGGAATCACTCAACATCAGTCCAGACATCACAACCGTGAAAGATTCTCCATCATCGCTGATCTCCACTGAGGGATTATGGGATGTGCCGTTTTTTCCCACGGGATAACAGGTCTTGTCTTTAATTCTGCACCACTGTTTGTGTTTATTCTTACATGCAGAACTGTAGAAACACCGAACACTGATGTGACCACCTTCATCTCCAGATACGCTGCTGGACACCACAGACACATCAGGAACTAAACACAAAAAAGCAAAACTTTCAATCAAATGTTTCATAACAGACATCTCTTGAAATAAATATCTCCTTTACCTGGTTTAACCTTCAAATACACATGTACTTTGCCATCTGGTTTGTTGCTCATATCCACGGCACACCAGTGAGATCCAGAGTCTGATGTTGTCAGATCATTGAGTGTCACAGTAAAAATATTGTGGTCCGGATCATCTGTTATCAGCCGTTTCCCAGTTCGGTTTGTGTGTGCATTTATGGTGCACATGGCCCAGATCGGTCCAGTACACCAGTACTTTGGGTTTGGTTTATAGCGACTGTCATACAGGCAAGGGATGGTCACTGTTCCTCCTTCTCTGACAGCAATGCGTTCTAATGTCCTGATGCCCTTGGCATCTGTAACACAAAACAAGTGTTCAAGGAAATACCAAAGCAATAACCAACAAATGTGTTCATACATGCTTTCATCAATTTAACACAATACATTTAGGTGGAAAGGAAGCAATGGTAACAATATTTCTCAATGGACTTCAAAACTTTAGAAAATGGCAGCTCTTCAAATTATAACATTTAATTCTATTCAATTAGTTAAAATTACATTTTTATGGATCAAAATAGTTCGAAAATAATGTCTTCTTTATCAATAAACATAACAATTGTAATGTTTCATATCATATATTATCGTCTCATGCGCAGAGCTTGCTCGAACCACAGGTAATAAACAACATTTGTTTCACATGCATGGGTTTTAATGGCATTATTGCATACCAACCCCTATAAAAGATTTAATAATGGATGAGACACCTTCACCTAGTGACTAACATGAAGAAGCAGAAAATATTACAGTAATGAAAATGTAAAAAAATGGTTGACATGCATTACACAGGACACTGAGGTTATTTATAACAGAGCGATATATATATTATATGGATATGGATAACGTACCTGCTGTATATAATAAAACAGCACAGAGAATCAAATGATAAGCCATGTGATGGTCTGAGTGGATCAGAGACAGAAGTTCAAATAAACATTTCACTTTTTGTCACAGAGTATTAAAAAGGAAACCAACAGTTTTCGGTTTGACTTTAATAATATACTACTACACAAACGCATCCTTCCTCATGTTAAGTGTCAGCCATACTATTTCAATTTATAAGGGGCAGTTCCAGCAGGACATTTTGCGTTGTAGATGTGGCACTATATAATTGTTAGCAGTAAACTGAAGATTTTTACTATTACTATGTTTAAAAGTTTCATGTGTGAATATATAGCTTTATGGATGTGACAATCCTGAATATACTCCTTACTTAAATATGAAAAGTCATGCAAAAAAATGAAAATAATGCTCTTAAAATTTAAACACTAAAAACCTTTGGTAAAAACGATATTTTCACTGTAAGGCATGACATTTTTAAGGAATTGCTCTAATGTATTGTAAGGTTCGACATGCTTTTTGGTGAGCAATTAACCATAAGGGAAATATTTAAGAAACACTTGTAAGCATTACATCCAGGGCTTCTTTACATTTTATTCAGTTGGAATTTTTGTTCATCTCCAGAAAGTACCACTTTTAAAAGTTTGATTTATTTCAGACCAGATTTAAAAGCATTTATCAGGTTTTGCCCTTCTTAAAGGAACTCTGCAAACTTAACTTCTTCACTAGAAAGAGTGAAAAGCACAAAATATTTGTGAAAATGAAAATAAATCACCAAATATTTTAAGTGTATTGATGCATACATAAAAGATGTTAAACTGACACAAGAAATTGAATTTTTTTTGAAAATGTGTTTATATTCCAACATTTTGTTTAATGTAACAATTCAATAAGTTAAAAAAACATAAAAATACAATAAAAAAGCAAATATAAAATCTAATATATAAAATAATAAGGTTTTGAGTATTAAAATCTTAAAAATAAAAGTTCCTAAAAAGTTCTATGCTGTAGAATAATAAAATATGAATTGTTTTTTAGGAACATTTGAATGAGGGACCAAACATTTTTCTTCTATGTGAGTCCTTCATGATGGCATCTTTAGTAAAATAAACCAGCTGATATAAATGCAAATATTTAAGATCCTTAATCTACAGTCCTTAAACTTGAAATAAAAAGCAATTTAACATTAAAATTAACTTAGAATCAACATTTTAAAGTGAAAACCATGCAAACATACAAACTGTGACCTTAATATGTAAGAATACTGAATGTAATATTAACATTCAAATAAGAATATGTCAAGCACCAATATGAAATATTAAGTATATGACATATGAAAATGTGTAATATGCTACAAAGCTGCTAAATCAGGTTGTAAGTTAACAAGTTTAAAATACAGAACAAGAGTTGTTTTGATGACAATCTGAGTTTGTATCTTCAGTTCTGTTCATGTCTTGTGAATGTCACTGATGCTCAATGTGGTGCTACAGTGCAGTAGACGGTGCCACCGGCTGGACACTGATGG
>CM065664.1:17222148-17249648 GCA_033220385.1 Triplophysa yarkandensis
AATAAAACTTAAGTGATCGGAGGGTTATACTTAAAATCCTTTTGAACCAACATTTCATATAAACATAAATGACCGTATATGACACAAGATAAGCTTTATAATACATTTTCAGTGAATTGATGTAAAACTTTCAATCTATTAATTTGTTAAATGTAAAGAAATGTCAAAAATACTTGACAAACTAAGGTTTCATGAATCCGCACATTTAAACAATTGTTACTAAAATATATATACAAAATATATTAATATGAAGTAAGGGAATAAAAGTATAGATTGCTTTGACTTGCTTCTGTAATGAGTCAAAAGCACCATTAGAGTTGCCCTAAAACCAGACTGTTCGATGCAACAAAAAAGTGCAAGCTTGGCAAAATGTTTAATTGCAAAATTATAAACCTGATACACAAAACACCCAAAACATATATATGAAAGTAAAAAATGTTTTTTTACATATGTTGAAAGCTGAAATTCTTCTTTTCTAATTACAAAGTAAATATTACTTTACATTAAGACTTCTGAAAATGACTGAAAAGAAAGATGTAGAATCAAATCTTCACATTTTATATGAAGACATTTTACTTTTACACATAATAGCCGTGCGAGCGTACACAATGCATTTAAACTGGAGTATAAATCTATAGACATATTCAACGTTCTGCATGCCATGTTCATATCTCTTCAAATATTTTGTTCAGGTATTCAATCCTGTGGGATAAAATGAGATGAAATGATGTATGTATGGTCAGCACAAGACTAACATCTGACCTGTTTACACACCGAGCTGTAGATGAAAGTTTCCTCTTCTCCTACCGGACTGCACTGGAGATATGACACATGATACAAAATCAGACTGACAATAAACAGAAATGTTTCTGGGATAAACTGGAGCACTACTGACATCATACTGAATGAGTTTTGGTTTGTGTATGATGTTAAGATTTCACTTACTGCTGGCATCGTATTGATGTAAATCACAGAAGTGTAAATCACATCACATTCTGGACTCGCAGAGTCAACCTGTCAATAAAGAATAGATTCTGTCACCATGTGCTTTTCAAGGCAATGTGACACGTTCAGAACTATTAAACCATTTAATAATCTACTTGCGTTTGATTTACTTTGAATTAAAGCATCTTCTAAACAAATACATGCAAACAGAGATAGATCCTTACAGCATCACTGGTTTGGCTCTGTTTCTCATGTGTGACGTGGATGTTATTCCTCTCTGTGGGTATAAGAGGAAATGACCAGAGCTCTGCCAAATTTCAAATTTCTTTCATTTCTTTTCAAAGTTCTTTATCGGTGAAAAATCTCAACTGATAGTCAATAATACTAACTGCGCTTTTTTCTGATGACCACGGTTGGCACGATTACCAGTAGCATCATCAGCAGCAGAGTGACAGGAAGCCACATCTTCAGATGTCTGTGGTAATAAACAATCATACACGTTAAGAAAAGTACTTCATATATAGTGACCTTACTGCAATGTATGTCATATTGAGATGTGTGTTGTGCGATATTTATTTTATGTCACAAGGATGTTGCTTATGCACTAAGCAACACATATACCGTTTAGTTCTCAACAATTTAATCAGACACTGAATCAACAATAGATGACCTTAATCTCATCGAAATCTTCTATATTTCAAATCGCTGACATTTTCTTTCTGAAGATAGAAAAGATAAGGAGTGCATGCAGAAAACCACAGAGGAGTGTTGAAGCACATCTCTGTTTGCAACTACAGAAAAAAGTAAGATTAAAGGCTCATAAACAAAATGGATTGCATGAATCCAAAATAAGATCCTTTAAATGGATGACACAATATGTGGACGTTAACATTTGGAGTCTATGTTGACAAGAAAAATATCTTTTGTTAGAAAAGCTTAGAATGTTTTGCAGGAAGTCAGCTCAGAAAGGCATCAAAGCTGAAGTCCAATACAAAAGTCAATTACATCATTTAAAACTACAAAAGAAAATGCAGGAAGAAAGGTGTTTTCTTCAGAAGAAATGTTTGTTTCTATAGGATTATAATGTAAAACGGATGCTGGCAGCTTTCAAAAAGACATCAAATGTGAACATTGCCAATCTGGCTGTGCCCCATCTGCTAGGAAACGCATTAAAGCAAATGGATCAAAATGAATTTACAACTGCAAATTGCAAGTTTAGATAAAGAATAAAGATTTGTGATGGATGGATTACTAACACGGAGACTCCTGTTGAGCTATTGTTTGTAGTCACTGCTGTCAAAAAAAGAGCAAAAGATTTGTATTACATGCAGAGAAAAGTTAAATATTAAAAGCAATATATATTATTATATTATAAATTATATATATATATATATATATATATATATATATATATATATATATATATATATATATATATATATTATATAAAGCAATATTACAGTACACATTTGTCAGAATCAAGCATCATTTAGGTGTAAAATAAAGTTCATACCTGAATAGATTGTGAGATTAATCTGATGGGTCACATCCCATTTTCTACCTATTTCCACAGCACACCAGTAAGATCCTGTATCTTCCTCCTGCAGGTTTCTCAAAGTGACGGTAAATAAACTTTGATCAGGAAGATCTGTAACAGACACTTTACCTTTTGTTTCATTTGTATATGCTAAAATATAGCAATAATTCTTTTCTGTGTTATCGTTGCACCAGAACTTTCTGTGTTGAGTGTAATTTCTATCATAATGACAGGGAATAGTAACCGATCCTCCAGTCTGAACCGTCAGTTTTCTCACTTCAGGATTTCTTTTACACTCCACACCTACATAAAGAAGATAACAACTATAACACCTTCAACTTGACACACTTAAAAAAGTCAATGTTTGCATTTTGAGGTGGACAAAGAGCCAACTTTTATCACCTTACCACTGGTCAGATATTACTGCCAAGTAGAAGTTCTAAACCAAGTACACTATATAAAAAGCACTGAAGTATTGTCAAGTATTAAAAAGTCCAAAAACTGTCACATACATTATGCCTAATATAAAAAGCCTCCTTTATGAACATTACAGATAGCAAGATCTTGAAAAACTATTCAGAAGGAAAGAAAAACTATAAAGAAATCTTTTTATAAATGTACCGGGGTAAAACTGTAAGATTTGTTGCACAGTTAAAGTCAAATACTCAAGTATAGTACAGATACAAAAGTTTTCTTTTGAAATTTACTTTAAATTTAACTCTCCACCTCCCGACGCCTTTGTACTTTATTGTACTATATTCAAAGACATCAGTAAATAAAATACATTGATTAAATGAATATAAATGAAATTTTTAAAATAAAATGGAAAATGAGATTACTTACCTGTAATGAGCCAAAGGACGAGGAAAGAGAGACTCATAATAATCCCTTTGTTATAAAGACACAAGAATGTTTGATCTATGCACTTTTCAGACGCTTCTTTCATGACGTGACCGTTGTGACTGTAGCTTGTACAGTAGTGGTAAGAAACATCACTGAAAGCACAAATCATTTGAGTGCACTTAGACCCCTGAAGAACATTAAAGATTCTCAGAAATGTTTAGAATGCAGACCGAACAAGGGTGGTGAAATGTTTGTCCAAGAATAATCTTATTTCAAAATAAAAATGTACACAAAAGGTTTGTCTGTACTGTTCTGATTTTTTGTCCTGAAAATTTACTTTCAAGCAGTTTCATGTTGCTGAATATTAAATTCAGGTTAAGAAAAAACAACATTTTATCTATGTACGTTACTTCAAAGTGGGGACTCTTAAATCATAAAACAACAACTCTATAATAATTCAAATATAATTGTATATACATTTGTTTCATTTATCGATTTGAAGCCTTTATTTGTCTTAAGGATCCATACCCTTTAAAAAACCTTTATTGAAGTTTGCTATTATTAGTATAGTTACTTTAACCCTAAAATGGGAAAATATTCTTCTATAATCCAGTAAGTGGGTAAATTTAGTCCCAAACGGTATTAGTATACTAACAAGTACACTACTAGTACATTAATGGTAAAAATCTAGATATAATTCTTTTTTTATGAGGGTTTGTACAAAATGTGCATATGATAACCAAAGTACTATTCAGACTACGCGGATAAATATCAAATAATACACACATTCTGATTCAGTCTCTGTTCAACTCTTTTGAATGACTTCAGAAGGCCATGATATGATTTACTGGTGTTTTTTTAAATGTACAGCATCACTTTGTCTGGTTTCTTATGTGTGATGTTATGTCTCTCTGTTTTAGCAGAAATCATCAGTTGTTCTTTCAGGTTACAAAACTGAAACATCATCAGTTTAAAACTTTTGTGCCAGTATCACAGTCGCCATGGCAACCAATATCTTCAGCACCAGCAGATCCACAAGAAATGGAAGCCACATATTGAGATCCCTGTTCAAATGTAAAATGTTTCTATAATTGCTCATACTGAGTTACTTTAGGAAAGTTTATTTTTCAATTATAGTGATGTTGATGCAAGGCCAGCCTCTGGCGTAGGCGATATAGGCAGTTTCCTATTTGACCAGGGAAGAGCACACTCTTGCATCCACCCATGCCCATACACCCATTTTCAATTTTAGTACTGATTGATAATCATAAAAAAAAGAGGACAAACCAATCTGAATTTTTTTCACAGCATTCTGAAAGTTAAAGTTATGTTAAATACCGCCCAGCTCTTTATTTAACGCATCCTGCAAGCCGCCGCTGCAAGCCATCGTGAGTCAACCTCACGTTCCTCAGCACAAAAGGTGATGAATGAGCACGCCATCACCCCTTTTATACCAGTATGTACGGGATAGGGAATGGCATGCAAGTTTCATTCGCCAATTCCGTTGGCCTTTCAAATTCAAGTTCAGAGTGGATAGGTTCTCAAGTTCAAACCCCATACTGTCGTCTTCGACACAACGTCTCGTTCCCTCCATCTGGGAACCGGGGTTACAATAGTAAACGACACGTTTGAAACATTAAATCTAGATGAATGAAATCTAGAAAAATAATAAAACATAACATATTAATCAGTAACAGACATGAAAGCAAATGTCTTTTTATTATTTTGACATTTTACATTCGCAAGCAAGCATGTGGTAATCTAATTTGTTAAGAAAAGTAACATGAAATTTCTTGAAAGCGACAAAAATGAACACACTGGTTCCTCAACTGTGTTTGTAAAATCAATAGAAACATAAAATATATTCATTTGTGATACATTAACACACTTAAGGATCAAGTAAATTCGTATTTTTATGTGCAGGAAAAAATGTTATGCATTTCAACTTCATTCTAAATCTAGGATGAAGCAGGAACACCATTCAGCATGCCGTGGTCAAACCTGTGTGATCAAATGAAATGGAATTATGTTTCTTGAATCTATAGTCAGCATGAAGAACAGACAAACATGTGAGCTGTTTACACACCGAGCTGAAGATGATATTTTCCTTTTCACATCCTGGACTGCGCTGGAGATATGACATATAATAAAAAATCAGACTGACTATAAAAAAAACTGTTTCTGGGATAAATTGAAGCACTACTGACATCATACGGAATGAGTTTTTGTTCTTGTATGATGTTATGAATGCACTTACTGCTTTAATCGTTTTGATGTAAATCACAGAAGTGTAAATCACATCACATTCTGGATTCACAGAGTCAACCTGTCAATAAATTTGAGATATCTCTGATACATCGTCACATATAAAACTCTTCCATCACTTCATATGTCAGTAAGAAGATTTGCTGGATTTTTTATTTTATATAAGGGTCTCTTTTAAACTAAGCATCTGCTAAATGAACAATGGTAAACAGAAATAAATTCTTACTGGTTTCTCATGTGTGACGTGGGTCTTATTTTTCTCTGTTAGCAAAAGGGTAAATTGATCAATTGTTCTTTGTGAATTAACATCATAAATCAAAACTCATGTCAAAGTTTCTTAAACTCACTGTGCTGAAGTTTCTTTATCACAATCGCCATGGCAACCAGTATCATCAGCAACAGCAGCATCACAAGGAGAAAAAGCCACATCTGTAGACCCCTGTTAAAATAAATACAAATGTTTCTATGTAGATTTCTATGTAAACTTTGTACATGTTATTTTCAATATCACATGGAACAGAATAAATAAATTACAAAATAGTGTCCTGCTCCTCAGTGCTGTTATTGGTGACGGCTTCAATAGAAGAAAAAACTGCAGGTCTGTCATGGAAGAAATAACAGATCAAGTCTGACACACGAAACATTCTGAAAATAAATTATAATAAACGTATAAATGAATGACTAACATGGAAACTGTCCTTGAATCTGTATTTGAGGGCGCTGTGGTCAGAAATAAACACAAAATGATTCATTTGCAATAAAAATAAGATTTCATCAATAACATTTAACTATTTTTTATATTTCATAAGTTGGTCCTGCTGACGTTTAAGTGACGGCAGAAGATACGTGAGCTCCTTCTGAGATCACTAAGACACATAAATACAGAATAAAATACAAACATGTTCATCAAACTTTGCTATATGTTATAGCAACAAATGAACACTAGACGTTGTAAAAAAAAGATTTGTATTATATTTCAAATCTTCTGTAAGGCATTTTTACCAGTTCTAGCAGTGACTGTGAGTTGAACAGGAACGTGTAGGTTCCCAACAGAACAGAAGTACCAGCCGGAATCACTCAACATCAGTCCAGACATCACAACAGTGAAAGATTCTCCATCATCGCTGATCTCCACTGAGGGATTATGGGACGTGTAACAATCCTTCCCTTTAGATCTGCACCAGCGTTTGTGTTCATTCTTACATGCAGACCTGTAGAAACACCGAACACTGATGTGACCACCTTCATCTCCAGATACGCTGCTGGACACCACAGACACATCAGGAACTAAACACAAGAGTCATTTATGATTAACATTTATCTGAAATAAAGCTCATTTGTCACATAAGTGTGAAATAAATCGTTTACCTGATTGGATTGTGAGACGAAGCTTTTCTGTCACATCCACATTTAGAATTCCTTCAATTTCCACAGCACACCAGTAAGATCCTGCATCTTCCTCTTGTAGGTTTCTCAAAGTGACGGTAAATAAACTCTGATCAGGATGATCCATTACTGACACTTTTCCATTAGTTTCATTTGCATATGCCAGAATAGAACAAAAATTGTAAGCTGCATTCGCATGAAAGCACAAATATTTCTTATTTTGAACATGTTTCCTGTGATAAAGACACGGAATAGTGACAGATCCTCCTATCTGAAAAGTGAACTTTGTCTCTGAAACACTTGTTTCACACTCAGCACCTGCAGAACATGAAGAAAATAAATGATTATCATAACGCTGCTGCAGAAACCAATATCATGACACAAGTCAAAACCGCACATGAATAAACTTAAATCACATACCAGTAATGAGCCACAGAAAAACGCAAAACTTTAAACCGACGTCCATCAAAAGTTTCATTTCTCATTTTCTTCATCTCCACAAACACGAAGGTGACATTTATGATCGGATATCAGTCGTCTGTATTTATAGCATCTCTTACATCCTGCATCTTTCATCTTGAGTTCCTCATCTCACATCTCTGATCAATGCAGAGTATATCTCAAACCAATATCTTACAAATGAACATGGGTACCCTCGTGCAGTCTTTAAAAAACATTCTTTAATGATATGCTTTATTATCACCAGCTTCATTAGAGCTAAATGTTACAGAGGGATGTCGGATGTGGTTAAATGTGCTTCCCTTTTCACTTAATGGTAAAGAGTGAACCAATAAGTGGACTGTTAATGGTCAGAACTCAATGACATTCATTGATATGAGGATATGAATATTTTAACAAAATCATGGTTCCGTTATACAGACATGAAACTGCTTACATGACAGATGCATTCAAATGGAAAGTTATGCCCATACTACACAGATTCTAGTGTCTGATCTATAATTGATGACGAACTACATTTAAAATACATTGATGACATTCCAAGCAACTAAGGCTTTCTTTCTGGTATTTTTTTTCCATAAAGCAAATAAAGTCATCGCATTGACAACTGTGGTGAAATACAGGACTATTTTTTTTAAGTGGTTAGTTGTTCCATCAATTTGTGCATTTGTAATGCAGGACACCTCATGCGTTCTCTATTAAACCACATGAGCCTATTGAGCTGGAGTGCTCAGGAAAATAACCGAAGTGTTCTTATGGTCACTTTCTCTCCAGGGAGACATCTGTGAACAAATCAAATATGACTTTGAAAGAAAACTTAAACATGAAAGCAACTCATTACAAATTCTTGTATTAAAATTCATCTCAAAGTGAATTTGACATTTTTTTTAGCATTGATGACATTAAAACAGTTCTTTATTTGGTTGTTGGATGACATGGATTTTTATCCCAGATGTCCTGATGTCATTAGCAGAAAATGAAAGTGTTTTATTTGATTTGATTTATTTTAATGAGAGCAATATTAATAACGGCACTTACCATGAGTTTATTGCTCATTTCACTCTTCTCTTGAGGTTTGTTCTTCTTTACTGAAACAATAATGCATACATAATTGTCTTTTAAGAGAAACAATAGATCTTTATTTAATCTGAAGATAATGTAATGCAGCTGTTGTGAAACTTACTGCACTGTTGTCGGACCTTCAATATGACCAAAGATGCAGTTATCACCAACAACATACCCGCACACACGACCCATGAAGACTCCAAGACATGCTGACTGAAACACATGGCAGAAAATAAGTTAGGAGTTTAAACGGTTAATGTTAACTCAACATTGATATCATGTCACATGCATCTCTGATCAGAGATCATCTCTATACACAGATGTCATGCATTATTGAAACAAAGTCTGTAAAGAATTTAGACATCAGTATGTTTACAAGTTAAACACTTGAATAGAGCTGTGCAATTTATCATAATCAATATGTAAATTCAATATTGGTTTCACACAAATTATAAGAACAAAATAATCAAGTAAAACTGATGTAATATAATGATATATAATCTAATATAGATCATATTAATATTGTTTTTTTATTTTATATAAATGTACTTTGTTAGATAATATTAAAATAATACATTCAATAATAATACATTTTTTATTTGTTTATTTTTAATTATTTTGTGTGTGTGTGTGTGTGTGTGTGTGTGTGTGTGTGTGTGTGTGTGTGTGTGTGTGTGTGTGTGTGTGTGTGTGTGTGTGTGTGTGTGTGTGTGTGTGTGTGTGTGTGTGTGTGTGTGTGTGTGTGTGTGCCCGTGTGTGTGTGTGTGCCCGTGTGTGTGTGTGTGTGTGTGTGTGCGCGTGTGTGTGTGCACGTGTGTGTGTGTGTGTGTGTGTGTGTGTGTGTGTATATATATTATATTTTTTATTAAATCCAGTCGTAAAATAGAACTTTACCCATTAAAATTATTGGACTTTATTATGGGTTGATGTGCAGCTGTTGACTTCTCAATCTGGACCGAAGAAGCTGTGATCATAAAAACAAAGAACATGATTTATTCTCAAACTGATAAAATGATTTTTAAGTATATGCAAATATTACACTTAAAGAAAGTTTTACATAAATAAGTAGTATCAAGTGGCTCCAAACAAATATATTGTGTAATTTCTACAAAAAATCATTTAGTTTGAATAAACAAAAAAAGTGAAGTTAACAAAAAGTTTTTTGAGTTTTGAGTAAATTCAAATGATTCAGATTTTAACATTTGTAAAATCATGTAAAATAAGATAAATTCTTCTCAATTGTACTTTTTGTTGTCATACGTAAATGTTATATGTACAATAACAATTAATTGTGTGAGAGATTGATTTACTTGTTCAAATTAAGTTAACCGAACAATATGTCTTGTATGGTTTAACTGTTTTATTAAATAATGTAAGTTTGACCAATCATAGACCTGATAAGGAAAGCTGACAATACTTCATAAATATTGCAAAGCTTACAGCAGCAATGGTTCATTTTCTACAATCACGCTAGAATTTCAACAGGGTGATCTTGAACCTTCCTTGTATGAACGAGAATGACTGTAGTCGGTTTGACACACCTGTCTCAGCTCGTGGATTGACTGACACATGAACAGCCACCTGCTTTTGCCCAGCAGCACACCAGTACCATCCTGAATCCTTCACCTCCACCTGCGGCAACATCACTTTAAACACACTGTTTCTATCATCACTGATGAGCACGTGTTTGCTGCTGAATGTCCCGTCTGAGTCGGTCACCACACATGACCTCGGGTCACCGCTGCGGCACCATTTCTTCTCACTGGACCTATAGGAGGAGAACATAAGAAACATCATACTGCTTATTGCAATGAAAGAAAATGTAGAATGGCTTCACGTTGTAAAAACGAAAAGTTGACTCTACATAGAATTTCAAGGCAACTCTTTTGAGTTTCCTCAACTTCGAACCAAGTTGTTCCAATGACTCTCAACTTAAGCATAGTTCAATCAATTTACAGCAAATAAGCAACCGTAGAAAACTTAAAATAATACTTTCTTCCGCTTGGACTAAAAAAACTTTGTTCAAGTTACTCTATTATCTTTGTTGGGAGAATTAAAGTTGTATTTTTTTGCACATCAGTCTATGTGAGATGTGTTATTTGTGATTTTGTAATGGCGTATATCCTGGACGTGTTCTTGACTGCTTTTCAGATATGCACGGATGAATGTAATGATGATCAGTTTATTACCTGAGGTTCTGACTGTAGGTACATTGAACGCTGATGTTGTCTCCTTCATCTGCACTCACCATACTGTGCTCCGCAGACACACCTACAAATATAAAAGAAATATCAAAAGATGGTTTTCATATCAAGCATTGATGCACATTACATTTATGCCTTTTTGATCCAACTTCGCATTATAATATTCATTTGTTAATTAGTAATTTCAATATCTGGGATCAAACCCAAGACCTAACTATTGAGATACAGGAAAGTCATTTCGCAATCAACCCCCCCCCAAAAAACATTATTTTTAATTATTTTTCTGCATTTGAGAGTAAACTTTTATTAGCAACAGAGAAACTTGGATAAGACAAGACTATGGTTGAGTTAAAAAAAGAAATTTTTAAAACCTGTGTTAAATAATTTAAACAAAATAGGAGTCCATATTCCTATTATTGTAATGCATATATATATATATATATATATATATATATATATATATATATATATTTGATCAACAATGAAATGAATTATACTGTAAAACCAATAAAATATTGAATGAAGAAAAATTAACTTTTCAATTAATTTTGCTTTAATGGTACTCTGTTTATTTTCATATCATCACCTTTCAAACCGGACTAATATCCCTGATAATTTACTGGTTGAAATATCATAATACATTTGTCATATTTACAATAAACATTGTATTACTAATGGTATTTGCAAAACCATTAGAGAATAAAATAGAGACATGATGCACTAAAGAAAATGGTTGGTTGAAATGACTCGATTTTATCACGTTTATTGGTTCTACATGATTAACTTGAGTTGTTTTAACACACCCTATTTTGAATTTCAAAAGAATTACATTTAAAAGTTCTATTTAGCCATGTGGAACCGATGTACAAGATCAAATTAAGTTATCTCAACAACGCATTTTTCCAGTTTGGAGCTGAGAATGGACATGTTTTATTTGTATTTTTCATTTATTCGTTTAAAAACATCTCTTAAAATTGTGATAAGTGTGATGCTTTGCTGACCCTGAACGACACTGATATAAAGAAAGGCCGTGCTGTCAGAAGTCCACATTCCTCCGACCTCCACACCACACCAGTACCACCCCGAATCCCCCTCCATCAGATCCCTCATGGTCACGGTGAACACTTGTTGAGTGGGGTCATCAGCGATCGTCACCCGTCCATTCCCGCTAGGTGCAGACTCGCGGTCATCGGTGCGAGCCAGACTGGTACAGAACTCTCTCATTAGGCCTTGACACCAGTATTTCACATGGTTGGTGTACTGTGGGTTATAGTGGCAGGGAACGGTGACAGATTGACCCTCAAGTACAGACAGGTCTTTTGAGGTGGTCACCGTACAAGAGAAACCTGAACACATTAGAGATTTAGACAGGTCAACTTTTTAAGATTGAGTACGGTTATGTACTGTTAATGCCAGGAACATAAAGCAAAAAAAGGGCCAAGACTGGTAAGGTTGACCATCTTTAGACCGTATCAGCAGAAAAATGATATAACAAAAGATCTACATCTATTGTGAGAATTTGAAAGCAACAAACTGAAAAGAGATATTTTCCATAGTGACAAATGTTTTGTGAAATTCAGTTATTTCCAATCCTCTGTGACCAACTCGAAAACCTATGATGCAAAAGACATGATAAACAAATACGCAGTGTTTGGAAAAGTTGAGTAAAATGACCCCGATTACTGGGAGAAATGTGGGTCAGGGCGCTTTTAATGTTATAAAGTATTGCAAACTTACTGCACGCAAGAAATACAGTTTCAAATGATATGTTAAAAACAGTCACAGCAACCGTTTCACTGATGGAGTATTTCTGGAGAAATGAAAGTGAAACCTTCACTAACTTGTACATGCAGAGAATCTTAAAAATTCCATTTCAGGGCAACACAACCGTAAACCTTTTCAATGAAATACATTTAACATAAGAATGAAGAAACCTGACCTTGAAGGTGACCAACAACAACAACCGTTAAAAGTGACAGAAACATTTTCTTTTGGTTTGACGTGTTTGGAGAGTCTCTGTTTCCCAACAGCGACTGTCAGGATTATTCCTTCTTTCCCTCCTACACAAGACTGCCCAAAATGTCCAGATGTGAAAAATTTAACCATTTGTGCTCCAGATCTTAGCCGTTCAGTTATAAACAGTTATTATGGAGAAATTCCAAAAGCTAACTTCTAAAAAAATGAAATATATTTTCAGTGGCTTTATTTTATTAATTAAGGCTAGAACAATGCAGAAATCCAATACAAAAAACAGGAAAATTCCTTTGGTGGATTCTTAATCCAAAGCATTCAGTGTATTTGATCCGTTTACGTGTGAACAGTACACGAACCCATCACCGTTTCGTAGCTGTCATTGTCTATCAGTGGACGACACACTTCAAACTTTAGGAACATAAAAAAAAGAAACAAAGCAAGGTTGAACGTTCTTTGTTTTAAGGCATTTATTCTGTTTCAGCAAGTGTTAGAAACAGTTTTAGAAAAGTAAAAAACAAGTGAAAATGTGACAGGAATTCATAACAACTGACAATTCCGTCAAAACATATATTATTATATTGAGAGAAGTTATTATGTTTTTCTGCCCATGAGCAGCAGGCCTCCAAATTTGGTCTTGATATCTGTAAAAAACAAATAACAGTTTTAATAGTAATAGATTAATAAAAAAAAGCAATTCGTGAAAATGATCCGTGATAAGTCTAATTAACAATAAAAGTTTGCCTCAATGTATCTCAAACAGACACTAAAAAGGACTATTCGGAACATATCAGAAGACATCTGACCCTGTGAAGTTCACTTAACAGTGAGCTATCTGTGGAGATAAAAAACTGTATGGAAACTGGTGTTTCGAAGACCATATTTTATTGCTTCATTTCAATGACTTATTTCCTATTTATTTGATTTATTTTCTATCTATTCTGATAACACAGAAACTGTGTTGACAGCGCAGGTCTGTTTTCTTTAAGGAATATTTCTGAACGAAGAAGACGCTTCACACTTCTGCTTTGCATTAACATTTTCCTCGACAGGATTGAACAAAAGTGCATCACTGTAAACAGGTTTTGTTTGTACAACCTTGGTGCAATATATTAATTGTATTTATAAGCTAGGCTTGCGATTTCTTTTGATGCATTTATTTGTAATGCTTCCCAAGACACAGAAGGTCGCAATGGTCAAAGGAAAACATATTTCATAAACTGATTAACTGAAACTGAACTGAAACAACGGATATTGAAATATTTGTCATGTGTAACTGATATAGAAACCGCACTTACCTGTAATGACGGGTATTGGAACGATGATCTCATTCATCCAACAAAATTCACAACCACGAGATGAAGGACAGTGTGAGCAAAAAGAAAGTCAGCGAAGGCCCGCTCAGGAGACACGGTCAGGAAATCTCCTTTATTCTGAGGGTTGATCTGGATGCGAAGACAGACTGCAGACAAAAGAACATAACACAAAAAAGCAATTATAAGAGACTCAATAAACTTCAGGTGCCGAATTTTATGAGATAGCGTTTGTGATGTCACAACAATAAGCCCTTAAATACAACAGTATAAAACAGGACAGTAGAGATTACTTACAAGCATTTATAAAAGGTACTTTGTATAATGAATACATACGGGGAGAAACATTGGACACACTTTGATAATATTGTTGAGTTCTTTACTCACCATTTAACCAACTATGTGTTTAACAACAACTATTGTGACTATTAAATGTTTTTTAAAAAGAAAATTGTGGAAAAACAACACCACGTGGAAGTGTAATACTCCTTACATCACACAAGGACGGTGGAATATTTTACTTACTACTCATCATAATCATGATGTCCTGCAGGTAAGAGTTGATTTAATTTAGATTTCGGGGTAAACTCTTACTTTAAGATAGCTGGAAATGAAGAAATGGCTTCATAAAACAATTTCAAGTTAAATTATATATGATTAATATATATTTTATGATGATGATTATACTTTTAATTATCTATAGTATACATTCCAAATATATTTAAAAAATTTACATTTTCTATTTTCTTCAAAATAAGAGTCATGCAGGTTAATCATCTATACCTTCCAAATATATATAAAAAATATTTTTCTGCATTCTGCAAAATTTAATTAAATTGTTTTATAAAAGACTTCTGTCTGTCTGTCTGTCTGTGTGTATATATTATATGATATTATATTAATAATCATAATCATCTTAAAAAACATTTTAAAATTAAAATTTTCTGTATACTGCAAAATAAGAGTCCTGCAGGTAAGTGTTGATTAAATTTTGATTCTGGGGTAAACTCTTACTTTAAGATATCAAGAAATTAAGAAATGGCTTCATAATAAAATGTAAAGTTAAATTAAATATATATCTAATATATATATATATATTATAAAGATGATTATAGTTTTAATTATCCATAGTATACCTTCCAAATATATAAAAAAATACATTTTCTGTATTCTTCAAAATAAGAGTCATGCAGTTTAATCATCCATACCTTCCAAATATATATAAAAAATATTTTTCTGCATTTTGCAAAATTTAATTAAATTGTTTTATAAAAGACTTCTCTGTGTGTGTGTGTATGTATATATATATATTATATAAATTTATATTAATAATCATAAACATCTTAAAAGTATTTTAAAATTCACCTTTTCTGTATTCTGCAAAATAAGAGTCATGCAGGTTAATTATCTATACCTTCCAAATATATGAAAAAATACTTTTCTGCATTCTGCAAAATGTAATTAAATTGTTTTATGAAATACTTCTGTATGTATATGTATGTATGTATGTATGTATGTATATATGTATATATATTTAATTTAACTTTAAATTTTATTATGAAGCCATTTCTTCATTTCCTGATATCTTAAAGTAAGAGTTTACCCCAAAATCTAAATTAAATCAACTCTTACATGCAGGACTCTTATTTTGAAGAATACAGAAAATGTGAATTTAAAAATATTTATGATTATTAATATAATTGATGTATACATTTTCTGTATTCTGCAAAATAAGAGTCCTGCAGGTAAGAGTTGATTTAATTTAGATTTGGGGTTAAACCCTCACTTTAAGATAGCTGGAAATGAAGAAATGGCTTCATAAAACAATTTCAAATTAAATTATATATGATTAATATATATTTTATAATGATGATTATACTTTTAATTATTCATAGTATACCTTCCAAATATATTTTTAAAAAATTACATTTTCTGTATTCTTCAAAATAAGAGTCATGCAGGTTAATCATCTATACCTTCCAAATATATATATAAAAATATTTTTCTGTATTCTGCTAAATTTAATTAAATTGTTTATAAAAGACTTCTGTGTGTGTGTGTATGTATATATATATATTGTATAAAATTATATTAATAATCATAATCATCTTAAAAAAACATTTTAAAATTAAAATTTTCTGTATACTGCAAAATAAGAGTCCTGCAGGTAAGTGTTGATTAAATTTAGATTCTGGGGTAAACTCTTACTTTAAGATAGCTGGAAATTAAGAAATGGCTTCATAATAAAATGTAAAGTTAAATTAAACATACATCTAATATATATATATATTATAAAGATGATTATAATTTTAATTATCTATAGTATAACTTCCAAATATATTTTTAAAAATTTACATTTTCTGTATTCTTCAAAATAAGAGTCCTGCAGGTTAATCATCTATACCTTCCAAATATATATAAAAAATATTTTGCTGTATTTTGCTAAATTTAATTAAATTGATTTATAAAAGACTTCTGTCTGTCTGTCTGTCTGTCTGTCTGTCTGTGTATATATTATATGATATTATATTAATAATCATAATCATCTTAAAAACATTTTAAAATTCACATTTTCTATATTCTTCAAAATAAGAGTCCTGCAGGTAAGAGTTCCATTAATTTAGATTTGGGGTTACACTGTCACTTTAAGATATCAGGAAATGAAGAAATGGCTTCATAAAACAATTTAAAGTTAAATTATATATAATTAATATATATTTTATAATGATGATTATACTTTTAATTATCTATAGTATACCTTCCAATTTATATTTAAAAAATATTACATTTTCTGTATTCTGCTAAATTTAATTAAATTGATTTATAAAAGACGTGTGTGTGTGTGTGTGTGTGTATATATTATATGATATTATATTAATAATCATAATCATCTTAAAAACATTTTAAAATTCACATTTTCTATATTCTTCAAAATAAGAGTCCTGCAAGTAAGAGTTGCATTAATTTAGATTTGGGGTTACACTGTCACTTTAAGATATCAGGAAATGAAGAAATGGCTTCATAAAACAATTTAAAGTGAAATATTTGACAAACATGAGAAGTGATTATCGTCCTCACATACCGGCCAGGATGAATGAGCCCACACACGAGATGAATCCAGACAAGAAGCTGTTGAAGGGGAAAGTTCCCACCAGCACACAATAGATAAACTGAGAGACTCCAGTCAGCAGAATATACAGCAGATAAGCGTCGATCACCTTCAGTTTGTTCAGCGTGCTGCTCCTGTACTCCTCTATGAAGCGCGATATGACACTAAACACCGAGTTCGACATCTTTTCTGCTCTGATGTTCACACAGCACAGCAAACCAATGACGTGTAACAAGAGAGAGAGCCCTGCTTCCGGTTATGTGTCCCGTGAAACGGGATACTACTTCCGGTTGAGTCCGGGATCCGCCATATTGGAAAGGGCGGAACATGTGTGTGAACGCTTATTGCTGAACGCAGTGATGTGTTTTTAACTTGTTTTGATGTAAAACCGTTCATATTTAAATATAATGACCTTATTTTGTGGTTTAGTTTTGTTAAATATTAAACATTTGTTTTGTGAAGAATTTAACATGGGTGTGTTCTCACAGCTTCCGTTTATGGTAATTATATATATATATATTTGCAAATAATTAAAATAGACATAATAATATTCGTATTTCCATTAGGATGAACGCAGCTCATGCCGTTCCAATATGGCGTCTCCGCTGACGTATAATTGCAGCGTCACTGTTTCCGCCCAGTTTCGCCGACGTCATCGTTACAAAACACAACCCTGCTGCACACAGAAGTCATCAGAAGTGTATTTGTGTCTTTATTTCGCTTTATTGTGTTATGTTTTATATTAATTTGTCATTTAAGAACCGCAATGCAAGACGAGACTGACACAGAGTAAGTTTATATTTTACTGTTCATTCAGACACAAGTTTAACACATTCACTTGTTATGTATCTGATGACGTAACATGCCATTTCTGTTAAATCTCGTTTTATTGTCTTATATTTAATATCTTTATGAAGTTATGAGCGGTTTAGTTCATGTTTTGTGTATGACAGATGATTTCATAACATGCAAAGTCATGCTGAGCTGTTACACTGTACTGTAATATTGTGAGTAACCTTACTAGTATTGTTCTTACACAATACTCATGCATTAATATTTATTATTAAACATTACACTCCAGTATTATTAGCATAATAATTTACAAGATTATTTGCCCCAATGTTGAGATCATGATTATGTAATTATGAATAAATATACATTTTTAAAACTTGATATTAATAACTTAATAAGACATATATGTATATATATATATACATATAAATAAAAAAGCAAGCATAATACTTGTTTGCATTTAATTATTTTTAATAATTTTAGAAATTTATATCAACGATATAGTAAAGATGACACAGTAAAATAAGTGATAATAATTTTTCTTTTAAATGTTTTTTCTGACTTTATCTTTTATTTCAATCGGTTTGTTGGTCTTTTGTGTAAAGTTTGATTGTTAAAAGGTTTTGTGTCTCTTTATGTCTCTTAATGCACTGATATGGAAATATTGGCCGATAACAAATAAATATTTTATATTTAAGGACGATAAATATTTTTTCTAAGCATGAAACAGGCAAACACATACAGCGAAGAACTGATTTTATTTGAAAACTTCTGAAAAGTTTGAACTGATTTCTGATCTATAGTTACTATATAGTTACTATATTTCTATAGCCTTCATTTTTTGCATACAATCTATTTCTTGACAACAAAAAACACAAATAAAGAAAGTGATGATTAATCCCTAGCAAGCAGAAACCTACCGGCCTAAAGATATAAGCCTAATTTTATTATTGGACCAAAAACGATAATACTACAAATAGCATTGATTGGCCAATATTAATAAGGCTGCAGATACATCGCCCATCCCTTATGTCTTTGAAATTATCATGAATGTTGGTTTGTTTATTTAGGCATGTACTGTATGGGAAGTCAGATGGCAGATGTTGTGTACAGATGGTTTTAACTCTTCTCTTTTATTCTTTAGGCCCTCTGGGTATTGGTCGTGGTGGCCGTCTTGGAGACCGACATCCATGTCGCTGTTGAAAAGTGCAGAGTCTAAAATACTTGCCTGTATGATCCTATAGTCGCTTCCATTTCTTCCATTAACAGATATCATGGCACACATTCTGTTTATAAATAGAGTGTTGTCCTCACAGTTTTGTATTTTGTCTTCATCTAAAGGTATTCAAAATGACGTGTGGTCCAGATTTGTGACGTTGCCAAATCAAAATCGAATATGGACCTTGAAAGTGACCAACAAGACATCACGCAAACCTACAGACAAAGGCAAACATTTCTACTTAATTTCACTAATCAGTGACCCAAAAAAGTATTAGATAACTACGCAATGTAGTATTTTTTTACAACAATAAAAGACCAAAAAAATTTTAAAGGTTTTAATTAATATAACTAGCTTTGATATTAAAGTGATAGTGATAGTTTATTAAATAAATGTAAATTCTTTTATCATGAAGTAAATTAGTAAATATTGGCAACATTTTCAATTATTCCTGTCCGTAAGCTCTGTTGGGGTCACAACCGTATAACATTGAGACACGCTCTATCTTACTTGCTCTCTCTGTAGCCGATCAGACGCCTCTTGTTATGGTCCATGGCTTTGGAGGCGGTGTCGGTCTCTGGATCCGTAATCTAGATGCGTTGAGTCAAACACGACCAGTCTACGCCTTTGACCTGCTGGGCTTCGGTCGTAGTTCCCGCCCGTCGTTTCCATCTGACGCCTCTTTGGCTGAAGAGCAGTTTGTTAGCTCCATAGAGCAGTGGAGACAATCTCTAGGGCTGGAACGCATGATCCTATTGGGCCACAGTCTGGGTGGTTTCCTGGCGACATCCTATACGATTCAGTATCCCGATAGGTATCTAGTCCATCATTCTATGAGCATTGATTGAGGTTTTTCAAGTTCTAGTGTATGTCGTATTTGACAGTAAAATAATGTGAATGTTGTGTTTCTGTGGGCTAGGGTCAGTCACCTCATCCTGGTGGATCCGTGGGGCTACCCCGAACGACCCCAGCAGCAGTTAGAGGGGTCAGAAGGTCAAGGGTCACAGGTTAAAAGGGTATCACCACCCCGCTGGGTCAAAGCTGTGGCATCAGTGTTCAGCCTATTCAACCCACTGGCTGTCATCAGGGCAGCTGGACCGTGGGGTAAGAACAGAAAACATGACGGATGTTTTTAAAACTGCTTTGCTCCCTACTAATACAGCATCCTGTTTTTTTCGCAGGTCCAGGGCTGGTAAACAGGTTCCGTCCTGACTTCAGGAGGAAGTTTGAAGATCTGTTTGAGGATGACACAATGACACAATACATTTACCACTGTAACGCGCAGAACCCGAGGTATCATTAGATAGTTCCTCTTAAAGTATAATACAATTTAAGAAACCATTAAAAATGCAATTTTTTTCACGTACAGTGGAGAGGTGGGTTTCAGAGCCATGACTGAGTCTCTCGGCTGGGCGAAGAGGCCAATGGTCCAGCGTGTGAACTTGCTTCCGCCTTCAATGCCCGTCACCATGTTGTACGGGGCTATGTCGTGGGTGGACAGCTCGACTGGAAACACGGTGGCTCAGATAAGAGAAAAAAGTCCCACCAGTGTAATAGTAAGTCAATTATTACTGTGTTATTTAAAGAACTGCATTTTTATCATAATTCCCATCTTTAATTCCTAAAGTTTTCCCCTGAAATGAAAACTCTGTCATCATTTACTCGCCCTCGGATTGTTTCAAACTGTTTACATTTCATTGTTCTTATAAACAAAGGAAGATATTTTAAATAATATCGGTTCTTAGACATATCTCATTCCCCATTTCCTGTTGCAGTAGGTCTGATAATTACTGTTGCAGATAATGTGGGGGGACAACTGTTTGGTCACTGGCATTCTTCCAGATATCTTCCTTTGATTTAATTGAAACAAATAAATTATTACAGGTTTTTAATAATCTAAGAGTGAGTAAATGATGACTGAATTTTCATTTTTAGGTGAACTATGCCTTTATTGCAAGACCCTAAACTTTGTGTAGTAGATATAATAATTTAATCATTCATATAATAGTTTATAAATTAATAAGTATGACACTGCTTTGAATTTATTATTTCTTTTATTTCATATTTTTAATGAATGTACTTAGTATTAAGTAATACTTTGTAAAGTAAGTGTAATCTTTAAAAATGTATTATCTCACAACAGTTGATTGAAGATGCATCACATCATGTGTATGCTGACCAGCCAGAAGAGTTCAACCGAGCGGTTCAGAATATCTGTAATACTGTAGACTGAGATCCAACACAAATTGGATTACAGAATAAACTCACAGGATTGTCACAGGATTTTTGTTAAGATCTTTAAAAAAAACTGCCAGAGGACTACAAACGTTTACTGATCTGGGATCAGATCTGTCGAGTGCCAGTTCAAAATCTTTCGAATCCTAATGACAAAACTGTTCTGTGACTCATTTAAGTGTCTGTTGCCTTTGTGTCTGAAAACTGAATTTAAAGCAGTTGGCTTTTATTTCTATTTTTCCAATATCATATATATTTATGCTATGTCACATTTAATTTTCAAGTACAGAGAGAGATGTATTAAAAATAAAATTCAGTCATTGGGCAGTCATATTGACTTAACGATATGGGTTTAGGATAATTGCTTCATTTCCATTATGAATGTTATATTATAAGTAATCTGTATTTTAATGTGAACTTTAATATATTGTTGTACCTTAACTCAGTTGCATTTCTTTTTAATTTAATGTTTATATTTTTGGAGAGCTCTTTGTGTTTTCTGTATTTTTCGGTTTGAGGACTTCAATGTCTACTAAGAGGCGATAAAGCCAAAATATTTGGCATGTAAAAACATAAATCTAAATAAATTTGCCACTGACCAATAAATCATCTTCTCTATAATCCCAATAGTGGTTTATTTTTTAATGTTTTTGGCATGCCTTTTTTGAAAAAAATTTTGTTATTCTGTCTATCACTGTTAACAAATTCACTATCAGAAAATATAGATTGATCATTTATTTGTCTGTGGTTAAACATACAATATCAAGCAGGGGATCAAATACTTTTTTGCCTAAACTTTATATACTGTATTTTGAATACTTGACCACTACATTGTGTGTTCAAGCTCAGTGAGTGGCATCCATATTTCGTCTTGAAAAGTAGGTATAAGCGCAAACATGATTTAGGTGTGTCTTTAATATCTCTATCCTGTTCTCAGTATACTGTACTTAAACACTGGAAAAACACATGTATGTTATGTATGGCAGTATGTTCTTTTTATTTCCTTCAGTTATTCAAGAATGTTTTATATCCCTCATATGACCCTCTTGAATTTATCACAAAAAGCAAGGCCTAAAATTATAAAAAGAAACAAAATTGCGTCATAATTTAATGTTCAGCTTTCTTTTGCAGAACAAAAAAAAGAAAAATATTTTAAAGAATGCTGGCATCCATTCACTTGCACTGGTTTTGTTTGCATATAATAGAAGTGAAAAGATGCCAGTGTTGTTCAGTTGGCAATGTTCTTGTTTGTATTCTGCAAAAGAAAATTTTATAGGATAAAAGGGTGAATAAATGATAGCACAACTTTAAGTTTTGGGTGAACTGTAACTTAAGCCAAGTCTCAGAGTAAAATTCATGTTTGAGTCATCTGAACCGGCACAGAGATCCTTCAATCAGGGCTTTTTCTCAATGGCACATTCTTTGAAATATTTATCAACCTTAACTAAAACCTACTCCAGACTTTATCGAAAATCTATCTGTGAAATCAAAAGTATATTGCACGATCAAAATGTTATAAATAGAAATATTTATTACAAATTATATTTTTATATGCCCTTTATAAATTATCTTGAATGGCTGTGGTTTGTGTTAACAGATTGTACTTTTAACCTGAGGATTGTTGATAGATGTTCGAATAAAACCATAAGAGAACAGTCTGCTTTTCAAACAAGCATGTAAGAAAAGGGTGTGAAAATAAAAACAAGGACAAGATCTGTCAATTCATAAAATGTATTATATTTGTTAAACAACATAAACATTCAGTATATAAAATATTGATGTCCTTCAAAAAATGTGTATTTCATGAAGTGTTCTTCACAGTTTTAGTGCAGAGAATAGTGTTTCCAAGTCTTTGTGAGTGAGGCCATCAGTGTATGTCCAGTTCTTACAGCGTTGATGTGATCCAGTTGTACGAAACTAAAAACTAAACTTATTTTTTACTAAATCAATATACAGACAGATTTATATGAATAACATACATTATAAGGCAGTAGTTATATGAAATGTGTGTTAGGCACCAGAAAAATATACTTTTTCTTGATAAGAATTTCGGAAAATGTTAGATTTACATTCAGTGCAAATATATAAAATGGTGTTTATCGTATTTGATACCATTTTTCAGTGGTTTAACAATTGTTAACTATTTGATATACGTAGGACAACCCTTAAACAGAACACACACACACACATACAATCTAAAAAATGCAGGTAATATAAAGCAATTAAAAAAAAATTAAATAACCAATATCAAAAAATTGACTCTTCAAGATTAATTCAACTGGATTTACAAAACTCGAGACCATTAGTGAATGCTTTGCATTGCTCTAGGATTTAAAAGATTGTATTATTCGTATTTGTATAGCAAACAAGGGCATAGTTTGTAAAAAAAAATGTATCCCAAAGTGTAAAAATAGTGTATATTTTGTATAAAGCTGAATGAATACATATAAACCTTGAATACATTATATTTTGTCTTTTGCATCTCTCATTTGCCAAACTAAATGAAATCCCTCATTTAAACACATGGTCTCAAATTTTGCACCCCAGTGTACTTCATTCACATCAAGGGCATTTTTAAGGCAATGTGTATAAAGGACATTTGTCTAAAATGTTTTCTACACACAGTATAAAGAAATACTATTTTGGCTCAGTATAACTACTATGAAAGGGTTAATACAGTAAAGAATACTAAAACACAGTATCCGCTGCTGCAGGAATAACACTGAACTTACACTGACTTAGTTAACTAAATTCACTAGTTTTCATGAACCATGATGTCGGCCACACCGTGCACCTGACTGAGCTGTCTACAATCCAGTGACGCTACCAGCTTCCTCAGACCGACTATTGTTGGGATGAAGTGTTCAGTCACCGTCACATTGGCATGTTTGCCCACATCGCTGAAAGTAAACATAACACACGCATTTAAGGATGTCTTTATGGGAACTGTTGTGTGAATTTGAACAATGGCAAAATTTGTGATCAACAGATATAAGATTAATTCCGAGGAAGGTGTACACGGGTTGTCATACTGCGGATCTAATACAACGTGACTGTCAAATATTGTGTAACTTTATTTTACATTTATATGTGAATATTGTACGGACGGAAGACTTCAAATTCAATTCAAATTGTTTTGATTTTCTTTTATTGGGGATCATAATAGAACTATTGAAAACTGGAGGTGAACTCTGTCGAAATTGTAGTTCATCCAGTTAGTCATCTTTTTATCATTTCAAATCTGTATGACTTTCTTCTGCCACGGAACTCTAAATATTTTTAAAGAATATTGGTAACCAAAAAAGACTGGATAGTAAAACAGTCAATAGGGACAAGTAATTTTCGTTATACCAACAATTTTACAAAGTATCTACGAAAGAAATGTCGAAATGTGAAATGTCGACAACTACAGAACTAAAATTTTCCTTTAACCCTAAAGTCAACGTGACCCAAGATTTTCCTGGGTTTATTTGTTACTCTGGAACTTTAAATGTTTGTTAACCTATAACTTGTTTGTATATATATATATATTTTTTTTAAGGCCTTATTCAACCACGACAGATTTACTTTATAAACCGTTTCGGATTATTTACATAAACTCCTCTTACCCGATTTTGATGGGATGGAGGTCTCTAAGTCCGAGCCCCTCCACTCGCACCACCACGTTGCGAAGAGTGCAAGGCAGAGGATTGGTGAATGTGATCTTCGCTGATGTCTCTTTGCCAAGATAAGCCTCTCCAACCGGCTAAACAGAGAAGAAACAGATGAGCATGTTAACACACATAATGTGGGCGCAAACACAAGTGATATAGGTTCTCACCTCAATTTTGAGATCAGGTGTTCGGAGTCTGAAGCTCGTCTGGTTTGCCAAGACTTGCTGGGTCTCACTGACCCGTCCAGACAGGGTCATCATGAGCGCCGCCTGGTCCACCAGCTGGTTCTGATACTGCTCGTACGGCAGGAGCCAGTCAATGATCTTTTCTGAAGGACGTCAGATTTTTAAAATACGTTTAAGATCAATGCATGAGATCATGTTAAAAAAAGCATTGCATATGTACCCCACACAGGTACAATAGCTGTATGTGCTCAAAGGCCCAAACTGACCTTCTCGTGGCATGAGCTCCACAGGTAGGATGTCCTTCTTCACAGTTTCCTTCAACACACCGGTGTAATACATGACTGCTACCTGGCTGTGGAGGTTCGTTCTGCGTGGCTGAAAGCTCAAGTTCTTCACTACGATCTTCAGGTTAGCGTCTCCTCCCATGCGTGGACCCTCTCCATCCATTCTCACCTCCACCAGCACATCTTCAGCGACTGGACTGGAGTACACATCGGGCTTAGTGCCATAGCGACAGGCGGTCTCCACGGCGATACGTTCCTCCTCTGAGCCTGATGATGTCAAAGTGCATGGAAATTACAAATTCAGTTTGATTTTTCAGATGCTGGGATGATAAAGTTTTCCTGTATGTTCTTCTCTGAAATAAATGTCTCTTTTGCAGGAGAAAAACATCATGCATCATTATTGCATGGTTATAAAAGTGCTACGTGTGAACGATACATTTTGGTGGAATTTATAGTTAAGTTTAAAGCAGCGTTCAGAAGCAAAGATAATGATATGTTTGGTGAAGTTCTGTGGTTAGTCGCGGGCTCCAGGCGCCGGAATGTTGAGTCATTAACACAGGCGGAAGCATTGTGTTCTTCTGAATACTGGTTCAGATGGGGATCTGTGCACTCTATTGAAAGTTGCTTTAGTTACAAAGACCTTGAACAAGAATGTTACACTGAAAGCGAATTCGAATGCAAATTGCTCATTTGAAATAAAAAGTCTGTGTTTATTCATTTAAACAATGAATCGTATTAAAAAAAGAGCTGGTGACTCAAAGGAACACTCCAGCTTTTTCTAAATAGGCTGATACTCGAACTCGCCCATGAATAACATTAATTAGTATTTTCATAAATTCATAAAAGACAGGGACAGACAAGTATCTGACAATATAGCATTTTTATACCAAGAAATAAAATGCAAGTTTTTTCCAATACAATGTTTTCTTAAACAGTTATAGACACACAAGGTTTCTTCTTAACAATAGAAATATGTTCACAATTCTATTTAATGTAAATGCCATTCTTACCTTCAGCGTGTTTGTAAACATGAGTGATGTCTGCCCGCTCATCTGATCCCACAGCCTTGGTACTGATGCAGTGACCCACTGCTTTCTTCTCAATGAAGAACTGACTGAAGGTGCCGTCCAGGTTCCTCTGCCAGAAGATCTTATCACTGTTTACCTGCATTAGAACAAGCACAAAGAGCTCAGAAATGGCACTTTAAAAAATGTTTCAAAAAATCTACAGGGGCTCGTAAGAATTAAGTCATTAGAGGCTTTCAGGCCCCTACCAGAGGGAATTGTGATTTGTATCTTCTTTCTTTTACAGTAAACACAGGATAGTTCATTTTACGATTCTGCTGAACTAAAAAAGGCATGCTATGACTGGCATGGACGCACCTCGGCAAAGACGAAAGGTGCATCATATTTGAGATAGACCTGGCCGGAGCGCACAGCGGCGAGAGACGCCGGGCCGCAGCGATACGTTCCCTGACTGGTTTCTTGAGGTGTGGAGTCCACGGCCTGCCATCCGCCCATACCAGGGGGCAGATCCGGACGGGCCATCCAGCAGTCATTCCAAACATGAAAGTTCCTATAAAATGACAAAAGGTCAAGAAGAGAGCCATGTTAAAGCTGGATTACGCCATCCACAAGACCTCATTTTTAGTGTTGTGCCACACTTATTCTAATGCAAAACCAAATGGTTGAGATCAATGATGTCGTTGTTGATGTACTTCATGTGCAGATGTTTTCCCTCATTTATATATCTTTAGGCATTTAAACATTAGAAAACAGCATACATTTGGTGTATGTATTGTATTTAACTTAAAGGGATACAATTGATGAACTGCTGCTAGCTAGAGGAACCAAAACTATGCTTTTACATTTTCATTTGCTTGGAAAATATATTCTTTATTGTCTTGTTGCATGGATATTCTATAAATTTATCACTTGTGGCAACAGTCTGAACCAATAGAAAATATTACAAGCGTCAAGTTACAAGAAATATTTTGAGAGGAAAGTACTTGTATTTTCTGCAGTGTGTTCTGTAG
>CM065664.1:17254648-17262148 GCA_033220385.1 Triplophysa yarkandensis
TCCTACTTCTAGATGGATTTTAAAAAGCAACCCACTTTATTTGGGACTTCCACAAATTCACATACTGAAGCCAAACTATGTTAGACAAACCCAATGGTAAAATGGTTTAATGGATGTTTCATTCATTTATCAACATAGTCTCAGACTTCTCCCTAGAAAAGATCATTGAGAAATAAAATAGAAAACAAATCCGATTGTAATTGTTCACACACATGAAGACTTGAGAGGTTTTCAAATTTGGATTCTTCACTACCAGTCAAAAGTTTTGTCATTCAAATGAAATGTTTCCCTTTTTTTTAAAGAACTTTTGTTCTGAAGGTGATGCCTTAATGTTTGAAATTAGTTGAATAAAAAATAATACAATTAAGCCAACATTCGTGTTTGTTTCATGACAAAACGAACATTTTATGTAATATTATTTTTTTAAACGAAAAGTATTTAAGAAAGAGTTTATTATAGTAACAGTAACTATTATAGTAACTATATAACCATTATTATTATAAAATGTGGAAAAAACATAAATGCATGAGTAAATGTCTCGAAACTTTTGACAGGTAGTGTAGAGGTAAAATAATCTGGGTTTGGGTAAATCTGAAGATATCTGTTTGAGATCTTCAAAACCGAAGACTTTTGATAACAGACATGACACCTGTTCTCATCTTGGGACATTCTTGAGATCTCTTCTGAAACTCAAATTTCTGTCCTCTTAATTTAATTTATGTGTCTGAAAAATAAAATAAATTTAAGAGAACTCATGTTTGAGATTTATTTCCTTAAGGAATACAAGACCTCAACACCTCTCACCTTCACACCAGGGATTGAAGAGCAAGAATATATCTTCGTTGTGGTTGTGTGTGCTGTTCTGGCCGGTCTTCAGGTACTGTGTTGTGATGCTCAGGTTGTACTTTCCGATGACAGCGGTGACGGAGGAGTTGATGGAAAGCTTGACTTGAGTGGCGTTCTGCTCAACAATCTTGGCTTCCCAGCCTTCATCTTGAAGTTCCTCCACCAACGGTATGATGATGTGGGTGCCCTTTGACACCAGGGGTAGAGGACCTGAATCACAGAATAAACACAAAACATATGGTTTGAGGAGTGGCTGTAAAAGAATGTATTGAACTTGCTTCCGAGATTCGAGATTTCTTGGTAAATTATTACACAACTGAAATAATGTGATTCAGTTAACCATGGAAAATGACTATCTGCACATTTGAGCCATTCCTCTTTCAATGTGGCTTGTTCTTTTTTCACAGGTACTGTTTTATTCAATAATAGACGAAAAGGCAAAAGCTTCCAATGTGTCAAAATATAAAGAGGTTTAAACATCTCAGATGTTTTGTACTTGTCAGCCACCGACTTACAAGGAACATCCTAAGAATGTGGGTTATCAAAATGGTTTTGTTGTAGGGCCACATTATTAATCGATAAAACTAATCGAAAATTACAATAGCAGGTCAAAAAGGTTACATATTTGCTCGATTAAGGCCTTATACTTGGGCAAAATTTTTTGCATCCGTATGAATGGGCAATAAATACAGTGGTGAATCATAAATTCAAAAATTGATAAATTGACATGCCCTTAAGATTATCTCGTTTTGGATTTCTAACATAATTTTGATAACATAGCTCTCATATTTGTTAATATTTACAATATGTTATTTGGTTTTGGATGTTCAGAATGAATCATGCCATCAAAACGGCAGTTAGTACCACATAAGAGGACCCGCACTGTATGTAGATAAAAAATTAATAATTCTACAATAATGAAATCATAAAATTTTATTATGTAAGGTCCTTATCCACCTCTGAAGACATTATTAGGGATGCTCGATTATGTTTAAACTATAATCAAGATTATTTTGGCGAATGTTGAAATTACACATTGTTTCAGATGATATAAAGTATATATTATGTATAAATACATGTTCAACACAATATTTAACAATGTTTAACAGATTAACCTAAAAATAGATACAATAATATTTAAACACATAACTTGAAACGAATTGAAAACAAAAGGAATCCAAATCAGAATAAGGTGTTATGTGGTTCAGTAATGGGATTAGCCAAAACTGTAATGGCGCATTGTACTGACAGTAGAACATTTGCTATACAATCATTAATTTAAAATGTATTTCATATCAACAACACATATTCAGGCAGAGCCCTGCTAAGAAATTTATAATATAGTGTGGCTGTGGCATTATTGGGAATGTTAGTGAATGTTCTCACACCATATTTTTCTAACCGAGGCCTTAGGTCTGTATTGCTTCAGGAAGCATTCCTTGTTTTCATTCTCACTCCCTCTTTTGAACCCAAGTGGGAAGGTTAGGTGTAACATTGGGTGTGGTGTTACAGAAGAGCAACTTCAGAAACACAGATGTGTTTCAGCTCTTATCACTAAACTGAGCACAGGCAGTGTCTTCCTTCATATCGGCTTGTTTGAAATAGATCTTACAAACTTTCACTTCTTTTGTGTTGTCAACCAAAACAATACAAAGCTAAAACCTAAAAGACGTCATTGTACAGAAATAAATGAGAAATCCATTTTTAATAACAGTAGTATGATATTTTTGGTGGACCATGTGTGCTAAAAACAGGTGTTGGGGAGACCGGGGTTACTTGTCACAGGGTGGGATTATTTATAGATAGACACACAGTTGTTGAACATTTAAAGCAATATTGGCTGGAAAAAATATTGCACGCAAATATTAAATAAAAAATTCCAGAATTTTTACAGTTTATGAAAGAATGTCTTTTTTGCAATATAAAGCATTACCTTCTAGGTGTGTAATGTGTCAAAGTATTGCATATCGCAATACATATATCTTCAACAATATAAAAAATGTGAATAATAATTGTCATTATTCGGAGTAAAATATGTCTTTTTAATTTTAGTTTTACATCCCTATAAATATCGTGAACTTTAAAACCCAATATCAGGTATTGTATCGACTCTCAACCTGAGAGTGTAATTGTAACTTACATATACACTTTATAAAATAAATGCACTTTAAAAATATTTTATATTTTATACGATTTTTTTTTATATCTTTATGTTTACATGCCGTCGACCAAAAACTATTCAATACATGATATGTAGACCAGTGCATGTATGATAACTATTGTTAAGTATAGATCATTCTTTAAATGGTTCGAATTTCAAGAAATCATCAAAATTGATTCAGTCCAAAGGCCTATGATGAAAATAGCGTCACACTCACCTGTCTTAAGCTCTAGGTGAAGTTTATCTGTATCTGTGTTGAAAGGTCGTGACAGGTCCAGCTGTATCTGGAAGGTCTGGCCTCTGCGGATGATGAGCTGGTCGCCGTGGTACTTGTATGTGTGATGCTTCTTCCTGTTCTGCTGAGTTTTTCCGCTCAGAAGATTCACAGAACACACCTTCAGAGACAAGTCTGGGACAGAAAACCCATTCAGCTTTAGAGATTTTAGTTTTGTCGTGAATAACAATCATATATATGTTACTTACCATCCACGTCGGTCTCTACAGTAAGAGGCAGTGGAGTTGACGGCGTCTCATTCTCTCCTTCAGTGACCAGTCCGCCGTCTACTTCTCCTTTGAAATCGTAGGAGCTGCTCTGTCGACGGAAGCAACACGGACAAGCCTTTCGCAACCAACGCCGACATCCGTTCTCCTTCTCCTTCACCTCCGATGGTTTCTCGGGGACGGTGGGATCGTTGCTTGCAGAAACACTGTGGAAACGGCCCACGTTATCTCTAATTGATAGTCTTTCTCCGCGCATTCTGGAAGAAAATGTAAATGAATTAAAGAGATTTTGTGTATTAAAAAGACATAAAAAAAAACAGAATCATGCCTCTTCTCTGTTGGAACACTTAAGTTGGCAATATGCCAGAAAACTATCCTGAACATAGCTTGACACTTCTGTGAGGCCTAACAAGAAAGTTTGCCTTCCATAAAAAAAAAAAAACTTAGAAAGCTTCATTTCTCACAGTCCTAATAAAGTAACTGCTCTTTTGGTCATGGTTGCAAGGGTTACAATTTCCCAGCATTACTTTCACTTACATGCCTTGAAGGGTTGCACTTTTGCCTTCATGCGCAAATAGTAAGAAGTGCTTTGATACAGAAAAGACTAATTTAAAGGCATAGGAACCATTTGAGGAACAAAGACCCGAGATTTCCGTGCATGTGGAGGTGAACGAGTGCAGAACGCTTGCACAAGAATGTGTGCTATGCTGCTCTGGAAGTCACTGAAGTGTCCATTCTGTACGCCATGAAGAGGTTGCCAAGAAGACGTTACAAACATAAAACCAAACAGAATGTGCATTGACATGTTTTATTCTTAATAATCACTCATGTCAAAACTAGATTAAAGAGTGATGTCATCAGAATGCATAACATATGTGTTGCCCTTAGCAACAGGAAACGCCCAATTGAGCCGCGTTCAAGTAGTTCTCTGTTAACCAATGAACCATTCAGTTTCCTTGACACGAGACTCGGTAGGTCATGACCTCTACAGCCCCGCAGGCGAAAAGCTGAGACATTTAATAATCATGAAAGACATTTGATGACATCACTATAATGATCGATATTTATCTAAAATAAATGCCACGCGTAACATTTTTATATCAAGTACTCTCCGAATTTTTAAAGAACTGTACAGTTCAACGTCCGTATAACTTTCTGAAATTAAATTTCCACATTTGTATTTTCATCAAATATATATGAAAATGTATAATATGCATACTGCCATGGTTTAAAGATTATGAGATTTTTATTGAAGTAGAAACTGGTAGTTTTGTTAGTTGCAGATCATGGAGAAAAAATACCATGTTGGGTATATAATAACCAATATCCAAATATATTTTAAAACAATTTAAATAAATGTATTATTTATTATCATATTTCATACTACACGTTACATTAATAGGTTGTATACATAAGAATAAATAAAATGAGGAATTCAAAAAAAGTGTAGAGAGTCACGATTTAAATTTAAGATTGCACATAGCACTGTGACGGTTCACTGTGACCTTCGACCTCCGTATGTCTTATTGTAAGCGTTAGGCCATTTGGATCTGTGTCCAGTTTTTTAACTGCCTGCTCATGAGGTGTAAGATAACCCAGCAGCTGGTCGGCAGCCAAAGACGGAGAAAGCAACGGGCAAATATATCCATGTGAGAGGAGAGGGCACAAATCCTACATGCCACAACTATCGTCCTTATTTAGATTTTAAAGAAACAGTTTGCACAGAAATGAAAAGATATTGAGGGATATTTCTGGCAAAAATTGTATTCTGTCATCATTGCTTACCCTCTTGGCATTTCAAAACAGTTTGACTTTTGCGATCACAAAAGAATTTATTTTGGAGAATATTGATACCCGTTCGCTATTGTATCTCAAAACCTCAGATTGCTTTGACATCATTCTTCCAAATATCTTATTTTCTTACGAAAGTCATACTGGATTTAAGTGATGATTCAACCTTCATTGAAATGTGACAACGATTGTTTAGACGGCCTCACACGCCTAAGCGTACAATAAAAAGATTACTGTAACTTTCACAACACAGAAAAAGAAAACGCCCGATTCACATTGTTTCAATATTACCAAACACATGGCAACAGTCTTCCACATAAACAGCTGGAAATCAGCGTGTCATCATATGATGTCAGGAACAAACACTTCCAGAAGTCAACACACCTTTTTATGCGTTTCATCATTTTCATGATACACAAAGAAAAGCTTATCATCTGTTGTGTAACTGAACAAGATTCAGCATGCTTTTTTTAAAAACCAAACACAACTGCAGCTCATTATATATTGCCGAACTCAAAGAAGATATTTTGAGAAATGCTTTGATGGTTTTGTGTTCATTGATTCCTGTCAATCGGGGTCAGCGCTTTGAACATTCTTCAAACTACCTGCTTTGTGTTTTGCAGGTTGAGAATGACATTAAGGTGAATAAATGATTTAAGAAACAGTTTACAATAGTAGTGGCCTGTACACTCGGTCTACATAGTAACCCCGTAGCAACCATAACCCCCCTAGCAACCGTTCAGGCACTTTGAGTCGAGCTTTCCGCAAGTAAACGTAACACATTTATGCTAAAAATGTAAACATTTTGTTGCATAATTGGATCGGGCTGCCGTGCTTCACATATGCGTCCATCTGCATGCAGTCAAGCTCAGACTATTATTGTTGGAATGCAATAGGGCAGGAACGGGCACCTCTGATAAGACTAACCTGCCCCTCTCGTCTCTCCCCTCCCTGTGACTTGAAGAATCTCTGAGAGGTGTTTTTATGAGCTCAAAGCATTTAGAATATATCAACAACGATATCTGCTTCCCAAGCTGAAGGGAGTGGTTCTGAGAACATTCTTGTATTAACACACTACAATGAAATGTACGAATGCTGTTAGGAAATAAAGCACAGGGAACAAACTGATCCAGGAGCAGAAGTTCAGCTGAAAAACCAGCATAACAAAGCAGCAGGATTTCAGTCATCCGTGAAACACCGGTCAGGCGATTCTCTTTAATAAAAGTCAATGTGGATACGGACTGTTGGTCTCTACCATGATGATCAAGAATCACATCTGCATTTAACATCTGCAGCCCAACAGCTTTCACCTTTGGGTTGGGAAGATCTCAAGGGTGACAGATTTCCATTTAACTTTTCCTTTAAGAATCTGTTCAACAGATGCTCAACTCATGCAGAGATGCGGAGTCACGAGGAGCACATGATCATCACACTGTGACAGGATGAAAAACACAACAAAACCTTGTTCAATCCAAATGAAATGAATCTGTTTTAGAGCAGCATGTCGAGACTTTGACTCTTTAAAAAGAGGCTGCAGGAAACGTAAAAGATAAAACTTCTGTGCACAATACTGAAAAGTGGGGCACAGGTTTGGATAGTCGAGGGTCAGAGATACAGAGGTTTCTGAGATATGTGTGGAATGTTTTATTTAGTTCCCATGTGAAAACAGATGGCGCCAATAAACAAATCTGGAAATCATTAGTAGTGTGTGTGTGTGTGTGTGTGTGTGTGTGTGTGTGTGTGTGTGTCTGTCTGTTTGTCTGTCTGTCTGTCTGTCTGTCTGTCTGTCTGTCTGTCTCTGTGTGTGTGTGTGTGTGTGTGTGTGTGTGTGTGTGTGTGTGTGTGTGTGTGTGTGTGTGTGTGTGTGTGTGTGTGTGTGTGTGTGTGTGTGTGTGTGTCTGTCTGTCTGTGTGTGTGTGTGTGTGTGTGTGTGTGTGTGTGTGTGTGTGTCTGTCTGTCTGTCTGTCTGTCTGTCTGTCTGTCTGTCTGTCTGTCTGTCTCTGTGTGTGTGTGTGTGTGTGTGTGTGTGTGTGTGTGTGTGTGTGTGTGTGTGTGTGTGTGTGTGTGTGTGTGTGTGTGTGTGTGTGTGTGTCTGTGTGTGTGTGTGTCTGTGTGTGTGTGTGTCTGTCTGTCTCTGTGTGTGTGTGTGTGTGTGTGTGTGTGTGTGTGTGTGTGTGTGTGTGTGTGTCTGTCTGTCTGTC
>CM065664.1:17267148-17352148 GCA_033220385.1 Triplophysa yarkandensis
GTTCCTTAAGGGGGGGGTTCTGTCATGATTCTGCCTATCTTGGTCATGTTTTTCCTGATTTTGGCAGAATCATGGCAGACCTTTGTTCTGTGTGAGTGTCACATGGCATTGTTTAGTTATGACATGCCATGTGCTCTCTTGTCTTGTCTCTAGACCCCGCCCCCTTGTTATCCTGTCTATCTTCCCGTCATTGTTTCATTCCCCACACCTGCCCCGTGTCGTTATCCCTTGTTGTGTTTGCCCTATTTAAAGCCCTTGTGTTTTCTGTCCTGTGCTGGTTCATCACCTACCTGTCTGTGGTTTTCTTGTCAAGTTAAGTTTCTTTTTATCTTGTTTAGCCCCTTGAGGGATTTTTTTGTATTTTTTGTGAAAATAAAACCTTTTGTTTATGAGTTGTCTGCAATTGGGTTCTGTCAACACAAACCTCATGACACAAATCCCCCTAATTCAAGTTGTGCTTATTAACAGCCAGTCAAAGTATTGAGATCACAGTTAAAAGTTGTACAAACGAAGTTCATTGCCTAATATTTTACCTAGAAGATATAAGACATCTTAAAGACGAGCAGGAATGAGGCTGCTTTAGATTTTGCAATATGTTGCATTATCAAAAAAATGATGTCGTCATTGATGAAAGCTCTTGAGAAAGTTTATCAGGTAAAGTGTGACTATTACGAAAACCACTGTGACTCATGTCTTTTTCAGTAAAACTCATAAATGAAGTAACGCTTACTTCTAAAGTATTTTTATATGATGTCGATCATTATCATGAGCACGATAAGAACTAAATGCAATGCAATGATCCATCATTGATGAAAGCTCTTGAGAAAGTTTATCAGGTATCAATGAACTGTTTCACACCCTTATATACAGATAGATGATGTAATTATTATATTTAATCCTAAACCAATGAACGAGTCGTAGTATTGCATTTGATGTAAAAACGATGATGTAACATTCCTACACATTCCTCAAACTATTGAAATCAGTGACACATATGATTGAGTAAAGGTGGCACTCCTGTCTGACTCACAACAAAGCGTATATTGAAATTGAGTTTTATTGGAAGTTATAAAAGACAATCAACAGACTATCAGGAGAAACATTAACATTCATTCAAGAGCTCAATGCTAAAGTGTGTCTCATGAACCAAAAACTGTTGACAGATGTGCCAATGCTTGACCTTAAACACATGACCCCATCTTGTGAATTATTCTATTAACTGCAAAAATATTCCTTGTTGAAGCAGGTGTAGGCCTAAATGATTCAAAAGACAAAATATAATTTAGCAAACTAGTTTTGACTCAGGATAAAATATTAATTTTATTAATTATTTTTTTTTTAATTGATGACTTTGACTTAATATTGAAGAAAAACTTTCAATAAGAGTGACAGATGGGGACTGTGTTAAAATTCCTTTTGGTGAGATATATAAAAGCTGAAAATATAACTACACTGAATATGATCAAATATAATATGTTAAATTATATATATTTTTTTAAAATGATTCCCATAGTTCCCTTTGGATTGTATGATTTTAATGATTTTACTAACATTACTGAAACGTGGAAAAAAGATGAAGTGAATAAGTGTCCCAAAACCTCTGAGCAGTATGGTACTGTAAGACTCTTACTTAAAGTTTACTCAAAAGTTATTCTGGATTTTTTATACTTCATGTTGAACACACACACAATGGACTGTCAACCAGAATCAATTTATTTTCACTGTATTATTTCCATGCAATATAAGTAAAATGTGACCAAAACCCACACAGACAAAATAAGTAAAGTGTTAAAAATAGCTATGCTTAGTTCACGATCATGTATTAAAATCCTGTTGAACAATTTTTTTCATCAGTGCTTAGAGGCATTTTTAACTGATGTGTAAGAAAGCAAAGAACTAGAATAGAAGATAGGGTATTTTATTGTTTGGTGATTTGAATAATCTAAAAATTTTATGAATTTAAAAGAAAACAGTATTTTAAAAACCTTAGGTAAACACATAGATTGTAATGTTGGACCCATTCTTGTTTTACCATCTCAACAATATTAAAGATTAACTTGGTTAAGTAAAATTAATCTACTTTGTTATTATTCTACATTTCTTTTGTGAAATTGTATGACGATGGACTTTACTCAGTAAATTCTATTATGTGAAATGCTTGGCCCAAATTATTCCTTCCCTTGTATTTCATTTTTTTGGTAACCGTTCATTGCTTTATTAAATAACTATCTGCATTTAAAAAAATAATTATTATTACTATTATGACTTTAGAATTGATCGTCCTGTACTGCATTTATAAAGGAAACTTATTTAATGAAGTGCTGTGATACATTCTAATGACTTGGATTACCAGTCCTGTTAAAGTTCACTTCCGCTGACAATATTCTAACGGATGTTTGTGATGGAGGTCGTCTTCATGATCACCATTGACCATTTTATTGTTGAAACAATACTTTAAATCTTACACTGTCTGTGAACAACAACAGTCTGATAAGACTCAAGAGATGTTATCAGAAAGGCTTCTTATGATGCTTCTCATGTTTGTTGAAGATCAATGTAAGGCAGTTTGTAATGTGCAGAATACAACAGAGACTGTGTTTACTTTGCATCGCATTTATTAAAGATTAAGACTGAACATCATGAAAGAGTTGAAAGAGTTCATCTCTATTATTTAATGAGTTGACATGACTACACCTGATCATTAAAGTGTTCAAAAGAGAATACATTTATTTATTAATATAAATGTTTGCCATTTGAAAGCCCTTGTAGATTAAGAATCACCCCGAAAAACAATAGAAAGTCATGCAGTGGAAAATCTTAATAAATTAACATTTCCACCATGAAAAGCTAGTTCCACTTGAAGACGTTGTGTGTATTCAGTCCTTTGGGTTTAATTGCACAGATCGGTCTTGCAGCACTTGCTTTTTGAATGAAATCTGGCCAGTTTCTGACATTCTGACATGGTCATACACTTCATAACCGTCGATTCTAGAGAAACAAAAAAAAATAGTCATCAAAATATGCCTTCATCCGTCTTCGCATACCTAATTTTGAAAATACTCAATGATTCACATTTTTGTTTACATCTGTATATCTTTTCTAAATTCACATAAGCCAAATTGAAAACTCATCAGACTTAAAGTTAAGGTCCTGATGTTGTGCTTTTAATCATTTTGAACAAATATAATAACTCTTTTCTTTGTTAAGCCAAAATCAGTTCGAGAACATTTTTTAAAGAGGAAAACATGACGGCTGGGTTTGTAGTATTCTTTGCACACATCATTACAAGTGACGGATAAACTCACGGAAACGAGGCGGGATCTTGCCAGAGAAACAGGCATTTAGATTGGGAGCACATGTCTCTTGTGGGGGATTCGCACAACTGGAATCCGTACACTTGTAACATGTCAAAGCAGATCCTAAAACAGAATTGAGACATTGTCAAACTTTTGCTTTAACACCAGCTGTGTGTCTCTTCGAATATGAAGCATGAAGAAAATCTTGAGATAAGACACTTAAAGACACTTGAGACGTCTGAAGAAACATCAGGAGCTTTAAACTCACCATCAGTCAACACCAGTGCAAGAACCAGTGCCAGTAGAATAACCTTCATCATTCTGTTGAATTCAAATGAAACCTGTCAAGAAAATGTCCAGATTTAACTTTAGATCAAACAGAAATAAGTCACATTCATCATAAATGAATAGAGATGAAACATAAAGTACCTTTCCAGTGATGTAGAGATGACCTCAACCGTGTCTCTGACTCTTATATACTGACACTTCCAGGATCTCTTTTTGTATCAAACATTGTTATGCAGTGTTTACATATGATAAGTTTCATTTGTATTTGTCTACTTTTTATTTTAGAGAAGTAGAGGGTTTCTCAGAGAAGAGGTTAAACAATAAGACTTTATAAAACAAATTGATCTTTGGCGATCGACTTACTGTAAAAAATATTTAATGTTTACTGTAGCTGCAAGCTGAATTAAAGACACTTGCCTGAAGGTTTCTTTAACGTAAACCTATAGAACTCTGTGGCACTGAAGCATAGGTAACACAAAGAGTGCAACAAAGTCAAAATCTAACATGTGAGAACAGTGAAACACCAGCTGCCATGTGCTTCTACAATTCTCAGGCTTCCTAAATCTTCAGAAGCTTAAATCAGATATGAATGATGACAATACAGAATATCTTTTTCAACATATACTTATAAAAAAACCCGATTCAAAATCTAGTCATTCAGTCAAAACATTAGCACCACTTTTCAATCCAACAGAAACGTGTCATTCATAATGTATAGACCATCAAAATGCAACAATTCATGATATTTCAAAAAATGAGAGTACAGTCAGCTGTAATTCATATTTCCTCAAATCTTTCCTGTGTCACAATTCATTTTGGAACAGGAAGAGTGGGGCACAATGTTGTGCAGCGTCAAAAATATTTGAGCTTTATCAATCATATTACACAACCGACATACACATCTGTGCCACCAATGAACACTTAAAGCTTGAAACCAGATGGAGAATTTAGATGGCTTTAAATTTAGAAATCAAATTGTGTCTTGAAACTAGGGTTATTTTCTGTGCGTCTAACTTTAAAAGATTTTCGATATAGATTTTTTGATAGAAATTTCATTTCATCATTTGGAGGATTCTGATCAGGTTGTGGAAATATTTCAACCATCTCTGAAATTGAGTTATCAGTAGTTGCATTAGAAAAAGTTTTATACCATATTCAGGGCTTCATTTTTGTCTGGGTGAGATTATTTTCAATTGCTTAAACACTTAAACCAACTGTCTTAAAGTTCTCATTTACCGTCTGCTTTATGGTGTATCTCACTTTGCTTAAGAAATAAGAGGACTGTTTAATTCTGAACAGGTAAAACTGTTTTGAGACAAAAGTTTGCCACTTTGCCTGAAGTAGACAGGGGTTTGTAAATAGTGCTTGAAGAAAAGGTTTTGTGTCTAATGTTTTCCGAAAATTGATTATTTGTAAAAAAAGAAGTAAGAAGTAAGATCCAGGATTTTGAGATGAGTAAAAATGTCTGAAAATACATTTAGAGCATTTTAGAAATGTTCATATTGACTGAACATTGTATGAAACAACATGAATTGTGTTAATGGTATGATCATAAGAGATTGAAGTTGAGCTGTGTTTAGAGTTTTGCAAATTGAAAAAAAAGGATTTTAGAAAGTGTAAAAAAATTTTTATTGTACACACTTTGAGTTTTAGCATTCAGAAAAAATTTTGATTTCTTGAAATTATGTCAGTTTCCTGTGAAATTCTTAGAAAGTGTGTAATGATTTTTCAATAAACCAACTTCAAACTATAATCATTAACACGTTTAATCTTCAATAACATATGAACATATATATTTTTAATGCCGATGTTAAATGTGAAATTCCAACAAAATTGAATGTGTACTTAAATGAAACCCCTTCAAGGTGAAATATGTGAAAATAGTGTAAACACAACTCAGTGTTTCTATTTGTGTTCAGACACACATGACTTTATTTGCACACTTAAATAAACATTAACCCAAAAAACAAGAGGTGACAGTATTATTACATTTGTTTGTCAGGTTTTTATGTTAATTCCAACTATTTGTTTTTAAGGCTTTGGCATTTCCTATGATTTATTGGACATCATTAAGATGTAAGCTAAATTGATGGAAATCCGACAAACATTAATAACAAATAAATAGTAAACAAATGAACTGTCTCAACAGCCATAATGTTTCACGATAAAACATTTTATCTAAAGAAACTTATTAAGACGTAAGACGGTTTAACCAGAAATTATAAATCCTTTATAAGTACCCTCTACTCGTTCCAAATCTGTTGCAAATAACAATAGTAACCAAAAGTAACCTAAAAGTTTTTTCACATCCCAAATTATTTATTTGTGTAGAGAACAGAACAAAAAAAACGTATTCCATAGTTACTGAAGGTGGACATAGTACACAGCTTCATTACTTAAGTAAAAGTACAGATAACCCTTGCTATTTTTCACTCAAGTACAAGTCAAAGTTCGACAGTCAGATTATCTAAGTACAATTACCTAAGTACTTGTTTTCAAAAGTACAATTTTAAATATCGATTACTACTGCCATGGTGCTAACATTTATGAATAGAAATACTCTACATGGAATAATACCTTGGAGAATGTAAAAGCAATTGAAATTAAAATCAAGACATTTCATGTTTTTACCATGATGCTTTATTTAACATTTCTCACTTGACCACAAGGAAATAGCACAATGGTAAAGCTTTGACAAACCTCTGCTAGAGTTTTAATGGATTGTTTGTACTCACATTTGAACCTGACAGTGTTAAACACATTGCATGCTCAAGAACATCAGAGTAAATGCTCAGATGACACTAATGTGTGATATCAGAAAAGAACATTCAGATCACAGTTTTGTGTACATGTGACTTTCTCTGTTTTTATCAATAAAATCAATAAACCTAAACCAGCAAAGAAGGCAATATGAAATGTTCTGACACACATGTGAACCCGACTAAAGAAAATCAACAAATTTTTATCAGGAAATAAAACCATAGCTAATGTTATTTATTTATAAACATATAATGTTATTAAATGTTCTATATGCTGTTAAATTGTTTATTTAGTCATAAAACATAGAATAATTTTTATGTAACCGTTGCATTTCATTTATTTCAATGATCTTTCTGATCAATAAATCTAAATCTTTAGATTTGTACTGTTATCTTTATTTTTATTGTTTTCAAACATTTAAGTCTTGTTTTTAACTTCCAAAGTTGTTATTTGTCAATTGAACGTCAAAGATTAAAAAAAACATCTTTGGTCATTTTAGAGTGGAATAAATATTAATTCATTTAAAAAACATGTGAAAAAAAATATAAAAATGTATATATAAAATCACATTCTAGACATTACACTTACCCTTTTAGAGTACTTGTGGGTTAATTGGATCTTAAAATGTTTGTATATGTAAATACATAAATTAAAGTGTAGTTATCTGCATTATTTCTCTTACTATGATTTTAGTGCATGAAAGAAACACTGGTGTAGTTTGGATTTTAACCATGTTTACTAAACAGGTTAATAGTGCAAGATTATCATTCACAGAATTAAGACATTCACTAAGTGAAAAGTGTATAAAGTGTTGATCTACAAACGCGATGCTACTCTTTACTGGGCTCACTGCACAGAAGACATGGACAGATGTGATCCTGCCCTGGTTTTTGTGCTCATATACTTATAGGAAAGCATTATATCTTTTTGACAAAGTTAAAATATGAGCTGAGTGGACTTTGTGTTAAGCTAGGTCAACTCAGAATATTTACTTCATATTTTTATTTAATTGTTTTGTGAAATGAAAAGTAATTTAGTAAAATTGAATACCTGAAATACCTGAAAAGATTATGCACTTATATTTATTTTACTATTTTTCTCAAAATCTCCCAATATGTACTTGCAATATTTTAACATTTCATTCCTGTAGAGGGTAATAATTTGCCTATATATGAGTCTTCATTTTGGACTGTTATAAAATTGAAATCAACCTACCTGTAGCTACTGCATTAATGAATGTAGATCAAACTTGTGTAATGACGTGCAAACATAACCTTACTTTTATGTAACAGTGATGTGAAAAAACTGAAATGTGCAGAATACATGACTGAAATGTGCAGAATACATGACTGAAATGTGCAGAATACATGACTGAAATGTGCAGAATACATGACTGAAATGTGCAGAATACATGACTGAAATGTGCAGAACTGTTCTGTGTATATATATTTATATATATATATACACATACACATAAACACCCACCAAAAATAAGCATACTCTTTAAAATTTTTAGGTTGTCTGTCCCTGGTTTGTCTGGTGTACAGTACAAGAGGTCATGTCTTCGTAAGGCTTCAGCTGCCATCTAGAGTTTGGGAAACGAAATTGAATGTAATTTAAATTTAAATTAAAGGCTAATTTAAACATATTTTAATGAATGTTGTATATGACAGGAAAATAACGCTTGTTAGAAATAAGGTCTTAAAAGTTTACTTGTTTTTAATGACATCAAGCATTCCAAAATGTAAAACAAAGTCCTAATAACAAAGCCAAACAGTTAATCTATAGTTTTAAAGCAGCCTGTCCAACGTTAAGTTACTCTGCAGACAAGCTGCATTTCTGTTTTATCAAAAGGCCCGACTCCAGACTAAAGTGGATTTATTAAAGTTATTTAAGTAAAATGTCTGGTATCCTAAAACTGAAGCAACAACACGTTCTTATGACAAAGAGAAACATTTAACCAGTTTATCCCTTGTTTCCAATTCAACATAAAAAAGTAACATACGAAACTGATCTTCACTTCTTAAAGAAAAAAATATATAAGTTCTCTAAAGAAGAAGCGGAAGCTTTGGATGGGCTCTCAAATAATGGAGTTCATGTAATAAACAGGGCGGACAAGAGCAGTGCTGTAAGAGGTGATCCATACATTGAAGAAGCCTTGAGGACACTACAGAACTGTGAGTACTACCAGCTCTTGAAATCTGTTCTGACATAAAGGATTAAAGCTGAACTGATTCACATATTAACACATGGTAAGCATGAGCAATGCATAAAAATCTAGATGAACCACCATCGAGACCCATAATTAGTCGGAATGGTTCTTATATAGAAACTAGTTTTGAAATGTGTAGATTTCTTTTATAAATCCCAATTGATACTGAATTCCCTCTTATATTCAAGACTCATCCTATGTACTGACTATTGTTACAGAAATTAAAAATACAGGAACCTCACCGAGGTTTCACAATCACTGAAAGACACATTATTATATTATCATCAAGACTTCTCGATGGCAGGGTCAGCCAGAATATGCGTCCCCCAAGGAGGTGGCCTACAGACGACCCCTCCTCGTTTTTCCTGATCTTCACAAGGAGCTCGCACGCTCGTGGAGTAAGCCCTATTCCTCCCGCGTCGATGTATTTGACTAAAGTGGGTGCAAAGACAGAGGGCTATGCGACGATGCCCCAGGTTGAAGAGATGTTGGCAAGCTATCTCTCCCCAGGAGCGTGAATGATCCTGAAAAGCCTTTTTCTCCACTCCAAACCTTGCAGAATAACATCCAATTTCGTAGGGCAGACTTTTTAGGCAGCGTGTCATGCAGGTGCTGCCCAGAAGACTCATCTGTTTTTTTTCTTTATTCGGCTACCAGGTAAGACCTTTCATGGAGACCAGGTGTAGTCAAGGTGTGTTTTCTACCTTTCGCTTAGTCATCCTACCTGTTATGTGAATTATTTTGTCTAAATTTATGAAATGATATATTTTCTATATTTCTTAAATAATTTTCTATATATTTAATAATTTTCCTTGTCCTGATTAAATCGACTGACTTCAGGGAGACATCAAGTCTGTAATTTATGGATATGATCGACCTTTCTCATTCGCGTGGTCTTTTGAATTATGCATTTCATTTGGTTTATACCAAAAAAATTGCCTGAATATCTTGATGTTGCTCATACGCAAACTTCAGGACCTGTGGATGATAAGCAGAGGGTAATTAAAGTTGATATACCGTTTACACCTCCTCGTCTCTTTCTGACCACCAGCGGCTCAAGAGTACTCCTTCATCCTAGCTTGTTCCAAAGTGGTGGCAGCATCTTTAAACGCTGTCAGATACAGATCAGCTCCCAGATAAACAACAGGGCGAGTTCTTCCAACCATAAGCCCCATTTGCATCTCCGGATGAGTAAGCTTGAGTCTTAAACTCAGGTTTAACAGCACAGACGGGCAGACAGCCAAGAAAGAAGTAGGAATATTTGCTTTGAAACATGAGGGATATTTACAACAATAGGGAAAGATAACACTTTATCTCCAGCTAAATCAATGATTATACAATGATTACACCCTTCACTGAGATTTCAGACTGGACTGTTTTAAAAGTAATTCACCTTCAAAACCATTGGCTTTGCCGAAAACTAGGGACGCTGGCGTTAACATGGAGCATGCATCAAGCGTGTTACTGACTTCTTTATCACGGCAAGTTTAAAAACGGAGAATGAAAATTCTGAAATCCAACTACATCCATTTGATGAATATAATTTATGATATCTTTTGCATGATTGTTTTCTTTCAATTATGACTCATGTATGTATCTAAGCCTCACTTATATTAAAAATATGTAAATGTGATGAGGATGACAACTGCGCCTCTGCATAGAGTCTCCTTTAAAGAAATGAAGCTCTCATTAAAAGCAAGTACTTTGTAAAGTGTCGTTCTTTTTAAACTTACAATGAATCTACAGAATTATACCTTCCGGGTGTCAATGGGCAAACACTTTACAAATATGGACTTGTAGTGGCATACAACAGAGATATCTGGGTTGAAGATATAGATGTGGTTCTACAGCCAACGGATGATAGACATTTTAATAAACTGTAGAATGAATATTGATATCAATATAAATGCATAGCACGCCTTTACAGCATGAGATAAAGAGTTGCTTTACAAATAACACAAATCATTTAGTCTTCATTAATAGCTGGGACATCAGAATGATTGGTTGGCATGTACGCCCACCATAAAGGACAAAAAATGCCCAAATACTTTTTTAAGGTGTCAGCATCTCAGCACAGTCTCTCTTGCTGTATCTTTATACAGAGCTGATCAACACAGAATGCCATGTGCTTCTTATTTCAGGTGTTCAAACTGTGTAAGAGCGTGCCACATATGTGCCAGGGATGCACGTCTATAACCATTCCACATTTATACGGCCTTTCTAACTCCTAAACATGTAAAGATATAAAAGATACATAAAACGCCATCCGTTTATCATCTACGAACAATAAATATGAACTTAAAATAACTCAGTAGCACCTTAAAACCCACTAGGCATCTTGTTTTCCTGATATTAATGTAATTCTAAACGAGAGACTGCTGTGTTTATGAACATAAAGTTGCAATTGAATATTAATATCTATCCTGTATTCACTCAACGTTTGCTCGTTATGTGTTGTGAGAGAGCCTGGACGTGCGTGTCTCAAATGTGTGAGAGATGGTATTTTCGTTAATAAACTAAGAAACTACTTTAACAGACGAATGTAAAGTTCAGAAGTGTAAACGAAAACTTTGAAAGTATAAAAAAACATCCATCCGTTACTTCATAAACCAGGTAAGGCAAAAACCCTGTGGTATGATAAATCTCTGTATTACCACGAAATATATAATGAAAGCACGAGCCAATGACGTTCCAGTGTGAGCTGTGACAAGGCATGTGATTGGTTGAAAATGTTCTTAAATAATCTATTACCTTTGGTCTAAAATGGTTTACACCTGGATCTTATTGTGCTGTTTGTTGAAGGTTAATATCACACGGCCCTTGAATAAACGCATGATGAAATGTATTGGATACAACTTTACTTTTCATGGCATTTATTTATAGATTTAAGAGTTTCCCATCACCATAGAATCAACACGACAACACCAGATAACTAAAGTTTATGAAAGAGAAAAGCACAGAGATCTACTACAGTATCTAATGTTTCTTCTTGAAGACATGATGGGATTGGAGTCAAGACGGTTTAATTGCAGAGGTCTGTCTGACAGCATTGGCGGTGTAATACACTTGCTGTCTGACATTCTGCCATGGTCGTGCACTTCTTAACTTTAACAGCTAGGGAGATAAAGAATATTACTTTGACTAATGTTTGGACCAACTGATGATTTAAACATGTTCTCATTTCAAAGAAGTGATGGTATATTGATATACATTTTTAGTTACATCTGTAGTTTGCAAAAAAATTAAACATTTGACAGTGATTTAAAAAAACTTGATTAACGTCCAAATAAAAATATATTGATGTTAATTTTTATATATTCTTGAACGTCTAACATATGTACATAATTTTCTTTGTCAAACCAAAGTGCTAAATTTTCTTTATTTTATTATTTGTCCTGAACATTTTGAAAAATATATGTAACAAATGATGGCTAACATATTTTAATTCATGGATAGGAATCTGTGATGGATGAACTTACGGAAAAAATACATTCGTAACCCAGAAAGACAAGCATTTTGGGATGGCTGACACTGCACAGGCTGGATTTGTCCACATAAGTCCCCAGGACATTGGTAACATTTCAAAGCAGATCCTGAAACAAAATAAAGACATTCTAAATATAACTTCTCGTGATCCAAAGGTATAACTAGTGTCTAATCTAACACGAAACATGAAAAGAATCTTGATATAAGACACATAAAGACACTTGAGACGTCTGAAGAAACATCAGGAGCTTTAAACTCACCATCAGTCAACACCAGTGCAAGAACCAGTGCCAGTAGAAGAACCTTCATCATTCTGTTGAATTCAGATGAAACCTGTCAAGAAAAGGTCCAGATTTAACTTTAGATCAAACAGAAATAAGTCACATTCATCATAAATGAATAGAAACATACAGTACCTTTCCAGTGATGTAGAGATGACCTCAACTGTGTCTCTGACTCTTATATACTGACACTTCCAGGATCTCTGGGTTCCTGTTCAACATCTGACCAAAGAAACATGAAACAAACCAAACATGGTAAATATTTGTATATTTTTTGCTTCTGGCATTGTTGACATATTTAAGTATCATTTTGGTTAGTTTACTTGTGTGTGTGCTCTCCCTAAAGCTTAGAAGATTTCTCTGAATAAAGGTTTACTTTTGAAAAGTGTAAAATATATTTTAATATGTTTTGATTTATTTTGAAAAGCGATTGTTAATGTGCAAAGAACATTAAGAATATTTTTGTAGCAAATAATTCATATATTAAATAAATAATTCATATCATATGTTATAGAATTATTTGTTATCATGTGTACTGAAGGGAGTTTAAAAGACTTTTATTATACTTCAAATGATTGAATGAGTAAACACAAAAATATGATTTTTAAAGTTTGCTGATGATTTGTTCATTGCGAGTCTTCTGTAAAATAATGAAGCATGTCATGGTTCAGGCATTACACTTTTGTTTGTAATTGAATGTGTCAAAGACAAAAGATGTGATTATAAGATTTAGAACATAACCATTCTCTAACTTTATTAGATATAATGTAAAATGTGTAGATATGTATTAAGGTCTAGGATTACTGTTTTCTATACATTTCCATCAATCTCTACTCTTTACTGTTTAAAGGAATTAAAATAATTCAAGAAAGATATAACATTCAGACCTACATTAAAGTGGTGTTGTCATATAGCTGCTGGTTTGGAAATATACAAATGAATGTAATAGAATATTTATTTTTAGTTCTATCAAACTGACCTGTGTTGAGCCCACCAAATTCAAATACAGGACTTCTTCAAGAAGAACCAGCTCAAGAGTCAGTGGTGTGGTGGTTAGAGAGTTGGAGATCTACGTCGAAGGTTGCAGATCCCACTGCCAGAAGACAATAACTGAAGTGTCCTTGAGCAGACACATTAACATCTTTTTTTTGTGGATAAAAGCATCTGCCAAATGTTTATTGGGTGATTGTGCATCTATGGAGACTTTTATTTCATTAACGTACAAATTTACATGACTAATGCATTTCTATTCTCTTTAGTAATCTGGTGTTATCAATCCTAATGAATGAGGGAAAATGGGGATATTTTATTCAATCTTTACTGTCAAATCATTCACATTGTTCAGTGTTAATCTTTCAATAGATGTAATGCAAAGCAAACAAAGTCTTTGTGTTGCGTTCTTCACATTTTTAACATATTTTCAAAAATGAGCCGTGTAATAAGGATTTTGTTGCTTTCATTTTTACATTACATTTACATTACATTTACATTTAGTTATTTAACAGATTTAAATAATATTACAAAAACAATGTGTTATAATGAACACATACATTTACAAACACCACATTAAATAACCAAAATAATTTATTATAGCAAAAAAATTGATGTTCATTAGAGGAATGACAAAACCTCTTAAACAGACAGAGACATTCTTTGAAACTGATATTTTATTTCATCTTTATAAGATGTGATTGTGACACCCCTGAAACATTTACATAAAGTCACATTTTGTGAAAAGAAACACTGACATTTAAAAGATATACAGCATAGACAAGTCCATCTCATTCCAAACCATTTAGCCGGCAGACTTCCGAATATTGTTTCCCCCCGACTGTAATTCTCAGCATTCTTATATTTTTTCTGTTGTACTTTTGTGTTTGATGTAACATTTTTGATAGTTGGTGACTGCATTGTACCTTATTTGTCTGGATTTCTTTAAACTGCCTGCCCAGGGTCCTGTTTCAGAAAGGAAAGATAAATAAGTTAAATTAAGTTAAGTAAGTTAAATCTGTCATTATTTACTCATCTTCAAGTTAAATCTTTTGGTTCTGATGGACACAGATATATACATTTTAAAGAATGCTTGTAACCAAACAGTTCTTGGACACAATTAGCTATTATAATATGAAGAAATGACTGCATTTTCCTAAGTATTCTTATTTTATGATCTGTTGAATAAAAAAATTGAATTTAAGGTTAAAAATAAGTTGTGAAATCATATCACAATTGATTCTTCCAAATATCTTTCTATGATCCGGTTTGGAACAACTTGAGGGTGAGTAACTGATGACAGAAATATCATTTTTTGGCTACACTATCCATTTTAGTTTAAGTTTAATCCATCCCATTGCTTCTGGGACAACCAAATGATGACATCAATGCATAATGAAGCACATGACTGGAGGTGTAAATGTTTTGGTGATGCTGTCATGTCATTGCTGGCATAAAATTACATATTTACGGTAAAATTAAAAAAAACAAATATCGATAATATTAAGCATCAGAATTGCGAGATCCACAATCACTCCTCATGATTTTATAAATCCCTGGTTATCATGTATGCAATGAATTCAACTTTAAAATTAGATATAAAGAAAACTACTTGTCATCCTTTAACTTCGATAAGTTAAGTTGATAAACAATCCGTCCATCCATTTTATAGGCAGGTTGCAACCTTTATGATGCATATCCATCACCCACTGTGCTGAAGTATGAGCCTGTCATTAAAACATCATATAAATGAAAAAATATAAACAACAAAGTATAAATAAATAAATAAAACCATTCTTTAAATTCTATTTTTTTAATAACACAATTACGTTCAAAAGAGGCCGGAATTAGTTGGCTACACAATACATTGACCTCACAGAAAACCCTTAAATCAACAAGAACTGTACACATATAAAAAACCGATATGTGAAATAGAAATATATTATTCTTTAACTTTATATTTCTTCATTTTTCAGTCAGGTTATGATTCTTGGTTTAATTGAACCTGAAATGAATATTCTATTTAATTCATTTATATGTTTTAAACTGAGGGGTCAGTTGTGGTCTGGTGGTTAGAGAGTTAGACGGGTAAGCAGAAGGTTGTGGGTTCGAGTGCCAGCAGACAATAACTGAAGTGTCCTTGAGCAAGACATCTTAATACTCTTTAATCTGCAGTGTTAATTGAACGCTGCACAATACTTGTGAGTCACTTTGGATGTAAGCGTCTGCCGGCTCAATATAAGACTCAAGATTCTATGGATATTTACTCATGTTCATTTCCTTAAACACATAATACACAGCGCTTCCCAGACACTTATAACTATCAACAAAGTCTCTCATCTTTAATAAAGTTAGTTCAGTAGGAACGTGCTTTTGTACTAAATTCATGATCACATCTTTTGTCTAAGACAATTTCAATTACAAACAAAAAATATCACAAAGCCAGCCAACTACTAAACCAAGACATGCTTTGTTATTTTACAGAAACAAAAATCCTATTTTTGGGATTTCTGATACAATGAATCGTAATAAAAGTCTTATAAATTCCCTTCAATATATATGATGAATTCTATTTTATGCCATATGATCCATTACTTATTTAATAGATTAATTAGTTGTTAATAAAATATGCTACATGTACTTTGCATATTAAACATATAATATTAAAATATATTAAAATACATCATAGAATATTATAATTGAATATATATACACACATATGTATGTGTATTATATTAAATATATTATATATGTATTTATAGGCAGTAAACTAACCAAAATTATACTTAAATATTCAAACAATGCCAGAAACAAAAAAATATACAAATATTTACCATGTTTGGTTTGTTTCATGTTTCTTTGGTCAAATGTTGAACAGGAACCCAGAGATCCTGGAAGTGTCAGTATATAAGAGTCAGAGACACAGTTGAGGTCATCTCTACATCACTGGAAAGGTAATGTATGTTTCATCTCTATTCATTTATGATGAATGTGACTTATTTCTGTTTGATCTAAAGTTTAATCTGGACATTTTCTCTGAATTCAACAGAATGATGAAGGTTCTTTTACTGGCACTGGTTCTTGCACTGGTGTTGACTGATGGTGAGTTTAAAGCTCCTGATGTTTCTTCAGACGTCTTAAGTGTCTTTATGTGACTTATATCAAGATTCTCTCCATGTGTCATGTTAGAAGAGACACACAGCTGGTGTAAAAGCAGATGTTTTACAATGTCTCTTTTCTGTTTCAGGATCTGCTTTGAAATATTACAAGGTTAGGGGTTTGGATCTCGTGATGACCGAACAAACCTGTGCTCCTTACCAGAATGCCTGTGTCTCCTCCAGATCAAAAATTGCTGCTCTTGAGTTTATCCATCACTGTTCATCATGTTTGCGATGAATCTAAAACAAGGAAAAATCTTGCCTATATCCTTTATTTCAACTTAAAAGAGTTTAGCAGGGTTAAACAAAACATATTTTTATTGTTCATTTTATAATTATATATGTTGCGGGTACTTACATTTTTTTTTGACTGAGACTCTATTTGACTTTGGACCACAAACCAGTCAACCAAGTCACATCAGAAAAGGTCTTAACGATTTGAAGTGCAAAGGGTATTTGCTGCTTATTTAAAAAAAAAAGGGTAGTACTTTGGACAAAATACAAAGTATTTAAGTGTTTGCACAACAAAAGGATGCAATACCATGTCAAAAGTCTAAACAAAAATCTAAAAATAAAATGAAAATGTTCTTTTATAAAATGGGTTCATTTTATTTTTTCTAAAACTATTTTGATATTATCATGATGTTGCTTGTTTTTTAGAAAACCTGATTGTGAATGACAAACGATTTGGTCTAATCCAATTTTTAATTAATTCACATTTTTTTCCTCTCCCTCCCTTATCTCTCCTAACTGCTTGCCTTGTCTTGTTATTCTATTCTGAGACTCTCTTTTCCCTGCTCTCAAAACTTTTCTTCATTTTGTTACATCTTCGACCTGTCATGGTCGCAGGGGTCCCATCTCTTGACATGTTACAGTGTAATGACAATAAATTGAATCTGAATCTGAGAGTCAAGTCTCCATCCTCGCGCCAGCTGAGGCACCTCGACCAGGCACAGGGAGACCTGTCTGCCTCGCTGGACTCCTCCCACTGGCGGATCTCCTCGGCATGGACGCCAAAGTGCACGGCTGGCCAACGGAAGTGGAAGTACGGCTTTCCCCCAGTGAGCCTGATTGCACAGGTCTTCATCGCATGAGTTCTTCCCTAGACAGGTGAGAGCATGTGGTAATCCTCAAATGTAACCTCCTAAGTGCAGGATGTGATCTCCATAACGTATGCTCTCGGTTATGGGGTAGCATTCTCCCAGTGTTAGTATGTATGGTTATGTATGATAACTTCTGTTCCCTGAAAGAGGGAACGAGACATTGTGTCCTTCCATGCCATGACATTAAAATTAATTTGTTTTGGAGATTTGACAAATATGTTTAATGTAAAAATGTTTTACGTTTAAACGATTTTCAAAAATGTATAATTTGTCAAATTCAATTTCAAAACAATATTTCTTTCAAAAAAGTTAATAACAAACACAATCAAGTGATCATAAGAGTAAAGATTGTAAAGTTCTGAGTCAACACCAAGTACAAACTATAGATGAGTTATGTCGCTGATGACAATCGTCTTCCTCTAGAAAAAATGAAGTCTGGAATAATTTTGATATACATCATCATGATTTTTGTTGTAGTTTTTAGAAACATCAGTCAGGAATCAATCTTGGAATAGTTTACTTTCTGTTCTTCCACAAAATGGCTATAAAGTGAAGTCGAACATGTGTTACTGCAACATTCGATTCACCAGTGTAGGTCAGAATTGCTATGACATCACAACAGCATCTACAGCACACTTATTTATAATGTGTCTGTGGACAGGTGTCAGTCCATCACAAAGACAATTTATTGAATGCATGGCTGAAATGTGCAAAATACAATAAAGACAACAAAGTTGAATTTGCATTGCATTTATTGTTATTGGAGTTTTAGGTCAAACAGTTATATGAATTTGACAGATGCAAACGATGAAAATGTCCTCTTGATGACATGATACGTCCAGAGTTGTGTGGTTTTAATTGCACAAGTCTGTCTGACAACATTGCTTGTTAAGCCATGCTCCGTTCTGACATTCTGATAAGGTCAGGCACTGCTTAATAGGAGAAACTTGAGAAATAGAAAACAAATAAGTCAAAATCTGGCTTCAAATCTCCTTTTCAACTAGTCTTTGCACCTATATAAATTGAGTTGAGTTGGGGTTTTTTTTCCAAATGAGATGTCTATAAAATCTTTAGAACATCCATGTTAAATAACAAGTCTCTTTGTCAAATCAAGATATAAAGTTATCTACATGTTTACTATTTATGGTAGACTTTTTTTAAGAAGAAAACGCCCAACATTTAAATCCATACATGGGAATATAGGATGGCTGAACTTACACATGAAACCTCCGGACAAGCCAGAAAGACAAGCATTTTGGTGGGGAGCACAAAACTCCTGCTGAGGGTTTCCACAATTGAAACTTACACACTTGTAACATTTCAAAGCAGATCCTGAAACAGAATTGAGACATTATACAACTTTTGCTTTAACACCAGCTGTGCGTCTCTTCTAACTTGAAACATGGAAAGAATCTGGAGATAAGACACTTAAAGACACTTGAGACGTCTGAAGAAACATCAGGAGCTTTAAACTCACCATCAGTCAACACCAGTGCAAGAACCAGTGCCAGTAAAAGAACCTTCATCATTCTGTTGAATTCAGATGAAACCTGTCGAGAAAATGTCCAGATTAAACTTTAGATCAAACAGAAATAAGTCACATTCATCATAAATGAATAGAGATGAAACATACATTACCTTTCCAGTGATGTAGAGATGACCTCAACTGTGTCTCTGACTCTTATATACTGACACTTCCAGGATCTCTGGGTTCCTGTTCAACATCTGACCAACGAAACATGAAACAAACCAAACATGGTAAATATTTGTATATTTTTTGCTTCTGGCATTGTTGACATATTTAAGTATAATTTTGGTTAGTTTACTTGTGTGTGTGCTCTCCCTAAAGCTTAGAAGATTTCTCTGAATAAAGGTTTACTTTTAAAAAGTGTTAAATATATTTTAATATGTTTTGATTTATTTTGAAAAGCGATTGTTAATGTGCAAAGAACATTAAGAATATTTTTGTAGCAAATAATTCATATATTAAATAAATAATTCATATCATATGTTATAGAATTATTTGTTATCATGTGTACTGAAGGGAGTTTAAAAGACTTTTATTATACTTCAAATGATTGAATGAGTAAACACAAAAATATGATTTTTAAAGTTTGCTGATGATTTGTTCATTGCGAGTCTTCTGTAAAATAATGAAGCATGTCATGGTTCAGGCATTACACTTTTGTTTGTAATTGAATGTGTCAAAGACAAAAGATGTGATTATAAGATTTAGAACATAACCATTCTCTAACTTTATTAGATATAATGTAAAATGTGTGGATATGTATTAAGGCCTGGGGATCACTGTGTTTTCTATAAATGTTTAACAATCTCTACTGTTTACTGTTTAAAGAAATTAAAATAATTTAAGAAAGATATAACATTCAGACCTATATTAAAGTGGTGTTGTCATATAGCTGCTGGGTTGGAAATATACAAATGAATGTAATAGAATATTTTTTTTTAGTGGAAAGACCATTGGTTTAAAAAGTTTGTGATGTTTTTTTCGAGTTGGGATTCCTTCAGATTTAATTATAACTGTTACCTAAACTAAGAATTTTCACACAAATATTGTGACAACCCGTTTGCTAATAAAACATGCGGAACATTTATAGAAAATTTAATTTGTGGATAAATATTGAAACAGCGAGTTAACATTGGGTTGGGTTCACTTAACACAAGTTCTTAAGTAAATCAACCTGAGGACATTAGAAAGAACAAGAACATATATTTACACAAATTGATATGTAAAACAAATGTTACATGAATGTTCATACAATGTATCGAGAGACCTTTAAATATCATTTAAAATGATCTTTCAGAATGGAGTTCTTAAGCTTGAAATTGTGAATGGTTTGTCTTTCTTTTGAGGGATATTATTTTCTTAAAGAGAGGCAATCTGGAGATACAAGACCTCATCAGAGTTTCAGTTGCTATCAAACTGGCTTGTGTTGATCCCACCAAATTCATTCAAGAAGAACCAGCTCAAGGGTCAGTGGTGTGGTGGTTAGAGAGTTTGAGATGTAAGTAGAAGGTTGTAGATCCCACTGCCAGAAGACAATAACAGAAGTGTCCTTGAGCAGACACATTGACACTCTTTATTTTGGAGTAAAGCATCTGCCAAATGTTTGTTGGGTGATTGTGCACCTATGCAGTCCTTTATTTTATAAACATTAAATAATCAAAAAATTATTTATTGAAGCAAAACTTTTAATGTTTATCAGTGGAATGACAAAGCCCTAAAACAGACAAAGACAAGAGACTTCCGCTGATTTGGAAGAATATGGAGGACATTTTTCGGTAGTTTTGCATTGAATTGCTCTTTTCGGTGTTGGTTAGTCCGTTTTTAGCTCTGCTCACGTATTTTCTTTAACTCATTTTGCGCTCATAAGCTTCACTCTCTAAACAGTTGCGGAAATTCTTAATGGTGATTGGATAACAAGGACAACAGATATGGTCATAATCGCCAAATGCGGTAGTCTGCAATTACTACAAAAATAAAAGTCCTATACGTTCACGTTATAAAAACGCTTTATTTATTAATTCGAGTCAATTTTTGCGGGCCCCTCCGCTATGCGACCGGTTCTTGAACCCACTTGACTATTATAATATGAAGAAATTACTTTTCCTAAGAATTCCTAAGAATTATTTTATGTTCTGTTGAATACAAAATTTGATTTTAAGGTTAAAATTGGGAGCACTTTTGACTTTCATTGCCTACTATGTTAGTCATATCACAATGATTTTTCCAAATATCTTTCTCTGATTCTGGTTTCTGTCTCTGACCCTTATATACTGACACTTCCAGGATCTCTGGGTTCCTGTTTAACTTCTGACCAAAGAAACATGAAACATTGAACTAAGTAAACTCAGTAAAAATAAATAAATATGTTTTCATTAGTTACTACTGGCATTGTTAACATATCATGTTTTTTACCATAAATATATCAAAATGTTATTGTTCTGGAACAATAATGGCCAGAAAAAACCCTTCAAACTTCACTCACTTCCCTCCAGTTTGGTCTGTGTAAAAACTTTGAGTTCATCTCCACGACATCATTACAGCAATTATACAAAAGACGTTGTTCATTTATTTCTCCTTATAAATAGATTTTCTCAATATTACATTTTTTTGCACGATCTGAGTTTAAAATAGTTATAGTTTAACCAAATATTGTCAAAACAAACCATTTTTAATAAAAAGCTTATATATAATAGACTCTTGTATGGTCCAGGGTCACATTTATCTACCTCCTTACACTTCCGTAGTAGTTGTAATTCTGTTTTCAACTAGATTTTAGTTTATGAAAAAAATTAAACGAGACAAGGGTTGTAAATATATGCTTTATTGAAACATGTGTACAGTTAACAAAAATACTTACAACTATGTAACCAATGCATGACTATATTATCTCATTATTAATGCGTCTAGAAATAATGTCACAAGCCAGACTTCTTGAAGACATTGTGTATTGATACATTCGGGTTTAATTGCACAGATCTGTCTGACAGCACCTGGCTGAAATAGAAGGAGTGGACTTTAAAATCAGACAGTCCGACATGGAAATGCATCTCCGGAAGTAGCCAACTAGAGTAAAGAGAAAAAGGAAAAAAAGAATCTTGAGTCAATCCAAAACAGTCTGACTTTTTTCCTTCTGGAAAACACAAATTATATTTTAAAGAATGTTGGGAAACGAACCAAAGCAGTAACCTCTAAAGTTGGTTCTGTAACCAAACAAAAGAAGTGAAGAGGTACCACTGTTGCTTTATTACCAACATTTTCCAAAATATCTTCTTGTGCGTTCTGGAGAAAAAAGTCATACAGGTTCGAAATAACTACAGTATGAGTTTAAAGGATAGTTCACCCAAAAAATTAATCACTCTCAAACCCTGTATGCGATCTGTTTGGTCGAACGAAGAGAAAGATATTTGGAAGAATGCTTGTAGCGAAACAGTTCTTGGATCCCGTTGACTACTGTATTATGAAAAATGACAATATTTGTCCAAAGTGACCGAGAATTTTTTGTTGTCCTACATTCTTCAATATATCTAACTGTGTTAAAAGCGTTAATAGAAATTCTGGGAAGTCAACAGGGTCAATAACTATTTGGTAATAACAATTCTTTCAAATATCTTCTCTGTGTTCAACAGAACAAATAAATCGATAGAGTTTTGAAACAACTCAAGGTGAGGAAATTCTTAATTTTGGGTGAATTGTTTCATTTTTTCTCAAAGGGACAACAATATTAGTTTCAAAATGAAATTGTATCTTTAAATAAGACAAGTTTCATGGATGCTGCTTAAAAGTTCAAAAGTTTTTTTTAAAAACAATGGGTTATCTTACAAGGATATGATGTGAATCTGGCAGAAACACAAGTATTTTTGTTATAGCCACATGTTTCCTGGGTCGTTGTGCATCTCCCACCAGGTCTGCTGGGAACACAGTGGTTACATTTCAAGGCCGATACTGCAACACAACAAACACACAATCAGTGACAAGTACACAAAAAAATTACTTTTTGTCTTTGTTAATATCACAAAAATAACTACTATAATTACTATAATTACTATAATTACTTTATAAAATATCTGAAAATCTGTTTTTTTGTTTTTTCAGAAAGTCAAAAAAATGTTTACAAAAACTACAAATAATTTCAAGAAAACCATACATAAATTATTTGAATATATATCAGTTTGCTTTTAGATTCAGTTTACATTTACTCATTACAGACGTTTTCATATTTACTCAATATTTCCTGTGACAATTTTTATACAAATCGAGTAAATCCCAGCAACATTTTTAAGAGTAACTATATAACAATGTCTTTGACTCGACATTTGATTTAGTTTGTACTGTCAGTGTGGTGAAAAGTCGGAAAAAAAGAGTCGACACTGAATCACGATTGTGACAAGACCAAGACCAATCAGATAAGAGAGGCGGAGATTAGAATTGCAGAATTAATCCTTTGAGAGCTAGTCAGAAAGTAAGAAAACAACCGCACATGTGTGTACGTAGAGCTGTCGTTTAACACTATATAAGCTTAAAAAAATATTTCTAAAACATTCTCTTTTGTCATCTGTTATTTAGTCAAAGTGCATTAACTGTAATCCCCTAGAAAATTTATTTAAAAAATTTGACAGTCGGGATTCAAAAGCTTTTGTTAAGACACTTGAGTCGTTGTGTAAAAACCTCAAATCATTCACAGGAACCTTAAAACTCACCATCAGTCAACACCAATGCAAGAACCAGTGCCAGTAAAAGAACCTTCATCATTCTGTTGAGTTCAGATGAAACCTGTCAAGAAAAGGTCCAGATTAAACTTTAGATCAAACAGAAATAAGTCACATTCATCATAAATGAATAGAAACATACAGTACCTTTACAGTGATGTAGAGATGAACTCAACCGTGTCTCTGACTCTTTTATAGCTTCAAGCTTCAGGAACTTGTGTCACAAACCTGGAAATTCCATGTTGAAATTTGGCTAAAGAAACGACAAACACATTACACATTTGTTCATTGTTTGTTCCTGGCATTAGTTACATGATATAATACGAGTCTCTTTCATCGGTTTATTGGGTCACTGGTGTTTGCGAAACTGTTCCAGTATGTTTCTCTTCTGCTACAAAAGAGCTTTTATATTTCTTATCTGATGTCCTGTTCAGATAAAGCTTACTGGACTAGAGGACACAAAATGTCATTATGCATTAATTGCTCAACAGCTTTATGAAAATCTGTGTGATGAAATTTAAAATAGTAGGGACATTCCTTTACACATTAGTTTATGTTGATTCTATGTCCTACCACTTGTTTATTTATGTATTTATTTAGGACCACTGGCTTTTTTCCCTATGTAGATTACATCCATTTTCCCAAAATATTGTCTCCACAAGTCCATTACAATGATGATTGAACTATCTTACCTGACTTTTTTTTTAATCTAATGTAAAATTATTTAAAAAGACTTTTTAAAAATGTAGAGACATCACATCACATGTTAAATTCACGGGTTCTGAACTCTCTTTACATGGTAAAAACATTTGTTTAATGGGATGTTTTTTTCAGCAGAAAACACAAGAATTTCTTTAGCAGAACTCACAAGAAGACGTTTTGAAGAAATTTTGATAACACCGCAGCAGTGACATCCATTCATGTCTAAAGTGTGGACACAAACCAATGCAGGTGAATGGGTGCAAGTTCTCAACATTCTTCAAAATATCTTATTTTGGGTTCTGCAAAAAAAAGAAAGTCATGACAAGAGGAGGAGTTAATGACACAATATTCATTTAATGGTGAACTATCACTTAATAATCTTTATGACTGTTTAAGGTAAAAAAACTATTTGCTATAGCCATAATGCCTTTCCTTCACATTATTTACAGTTGAAAACACGTAGGTGTGAAAACATTTTAAAGAATCAATTTATTAATTCAATCATTCAGAAACATATATTTGTACAGATTAATTTAAACTGTCCACTTGTAAAAAAATCTTTTTTGTGTAATATTGTCATCTTATGTTTTGTTGGCCTATTCTGAATGCAAACAGCAGAGGACACAACTTGACCGAACTAAAACTAAAAGCAGTGAGTCAGAATGTGAGTCTGGCAGATATGCAAGAATCTTTTCCAGCATCAAAGGTCTCTACAGTTGCGATACATCGTGTTCTGGACTTAGGGATACATTTGTTTCAAAGCAAAACCTGCAAAACAAGTTTTTTTTTCAATCGTCATTAGTAGAAACAACAATTGCCTTTCAAACTCACCTTGACCCAACATGAGAGCAAGAATAAGAGTTCATTGTGTCTGTTTATTATATACAAGGTGATGTATCAAGCATTCAAGAATCCCAATGCATAGGGAAACTTTTCACTTTGTGTGTTAAAATAAAAAATACAATTATCCAAACTGCATTTTCTTTAACCGTCAATGACTTAAAAGCACTGATAGTTCCATGAGATTGTGCAAGATCCTGTTACGACACAAGTACATTACTCATCCGTGCTGGTGAAGATATTCATAAACAACCTTCCAATGGCAAACATTCAAAAGGGGGAATGACTGAAATTTAGGTTAAAGTATTGCATCAACCAGATGTGAGATAGAAAAGCAATGTCAGGCGCCAATAAAACAGGTTTCCACAACATAACAGATTGTTATTGAAGAACATTTTAAGTTTAAATTGGTGTTTAAGGTTCTGTTCATCTGACACAGATGAAGTTAAAAAGTTAAAAATACTGTATAAATATGTATGAGTAAAATTTATTTTATTTTATTGTCTTTTATTGAACTAATCAGAAATTCACAAAACCACAAAGGTTTTGACCAAAACAATAGAGTCGACCACTGTGGGCAGTCGTGGCCTGGTGTTTCGAGTCTTGGACTCGTGATCCGAAGGTTGCTGGTTCGAGACTTGGAACCAGCGGGGACACCACGACTGAGGTGAGACCCTTGAGCAAGGCCCCCCCACTGCTCCCCGGGCGCCGCGGCATGGCTGCCCACTGCTCCGGGTGTGTGTTCACAGTGTGTGTGTGTTCACTTACTGGATGGGTTAAATGCAGAGCACAAATTCCAAGTATGGAACACCATACTTGGTAATACTTCACTTCACTACAGTGTGTGCCTTGACCTTCACTTTTTTAAATACAGTATAAGACACAAATAAATAGTGTGTTCTGTGTGTATTGTCCATAAGAGTAAGGTAAATCCACCTACACATAGGAATATAAACAGAAAGAAGGAAACATGAGAGATGTCGGATTAATGGATGGTTAAATTATCATTTTGTAATTTCAGAAATATAATCTTTGGGGACTGTAAAAAGCGTATACTTTTAAAAGACAAAATGACACTTGACTGTAATTTTGTATCTCAGTGTCTCACATGGACTTCACGTCAGCTCTTCAAGGTTAGGAACAGGCTTGAGATCACCAATAGTTGAAACACTGCTGTAGATGATAAACAGTAGGCCAAAGGTTACATTTTGTTTCCAGATTCAGGTTTCTCGATATAAAAAAATATTAAATATAATATTAAATAATCAGAAGAATATGTGAATATAAATGTATAAATGGGTTAGAATAAGACTATGTCCTTTGTTTGATCATTTCTTTCTTATCTTTGTTGACAGTTTCCGTCTCTTGAGAACAGTTTGGGACAGTGAGAAATGATTGTAACACTTTAAAATAATGTTATATTTGTATACATTGGTTTATGCAGTTTGCAAAGTAAGCTATCAGAATTTAACATCACATTAAATAATGCATGCAATATATTAACGTAAATTTGCCATAACATCCGAAATAAATATTGATTGGGTGTGGGTTGTACGCCGCAAACAAATGTGATTTTATATAGAGTTTACTTGTGTATAACTACTAACATGGAGGCCTGGTTAACACTGAGGTCTCAGTGTATTCATCAGACAGTCTTTTTGATCCTGGTCCTCACAACCAAAAAGATGGGTAAAAAAAATGCCGTAAGATACAGAAAAACTGAAGTGTATTAACTTCATTTTTAACTCATTCTAACAACAAGCAGCCAATATCCTAAGATCTGATCTCATTGGCTGAGTCATGTAGGTCTAATAACATCCTGTTGATGGTTGGTCAAAAAAAGAAAAATTATTTCTGACATATCTGAAATTTTATATTTGCTTTCTATTAACACTTACAAATGGTTAAAAGAAGCTTTGTGGAAATTTTATAAGTTATATAATATAAGCTTAACTGCCCCCATGAATGATTGAAAATGCGTTTAAAAGCAGGATCAGCGACTTTTAAAGACGAAAATCATCTTTTAAATAAAAATATTTTTGTCAACACATTTTTAGGAGAAATTCATTTGTTTCTTTAGGTGTTCAAAAAAATTTCACAACACTTTTGGCGCACTTGAATTAGATGGTAAAAGTCATATTTCTGGTAATGAATGTAAATTTAGTTTTTTGGACAAAATGCAATGTCAAACACCATCCAAAAGGTCTCAGTATAACTTCCCATTAATGTTAAAGGCGAGTCTCCAGTGTAAAATATCATTCAGCAGTTCAGCAAGGTTATGTTACTCGCTAATACCAACCTCGTCTATATGTTCTCACTTTCACACACATACTTTTAGTTATTGCATAAATACATAAATTTATCAAAGAGACATACGTCACCCTGAATCAGAATAGATCTAAAGTGGCTAAATGTCATGGTTTCTATGTTTATCGCAGGTTCAAACTCCACGTGTACACAAGGTTTTTTATGATGTCTGATGAATTTTGCTTTGCATCTGTAGTTGGCTCGTTTTAAATGCTATATCTTGATGTTTTATCAATAATAATACAAAAGTATTCGTTTTTATTAATATTAAGACTTTAAACAATAGATTATTTTATTTGTGACTGTCAGAATTTCATTTTGCAAGTAAGCCATGTTGTTCTTGAACCGTATTTGTTTTTTACCTGACATTAATTATTCTCTCTTTGGACAATTTTTATCACAACAAATATTATGTCATTGTGTTTGTTTATTGTTCAAAACCTACATGTAAAATATTAACATTACAAAAATGTCCCATTTAATAAAACTGGATCTAAAAGACAACAGGATTGCAGAGGTCGGTCTTGCAGCATTTAGTTATCATGGCAGTGTTGCCCTGATAAAGAAGACATTCTCCCGTAGTGCCACATCTTCTGAAGCCCATGTCTACACAAACATAAGAAAAATAAAAACAATAAAAATCTGTAATTGAGAGTAAAAATGAACATTTCACAATAGGCTTTAACATCTGTTAAATATTGTTGGACTCACAAGGAGGGAATGTGAATCTGGCAGATATGCAAGAATCTTTTCCAGCATCACAGGTCTCTACAGTTGCCGTACATCGTGTTCCAGACCTGGGGATGCAGTTGTTGCATTTCAGTGCAAATCCTGCAAAACAAACATGTTCGATTTCCTATTTTCTGCTGAGCTCCTATAATAATACTTATAAAGCTGTTATTTGTATGACATTATAAGTATTTGAATCTTACCTTGAGCCAACATGAGTGCGAGAACAAGAGCCACCAATGAGATCTTCATGATTCTGATGAACAGAGCAAATGTGAATAGGAAAAATGTAAAGCCATTTAATATTAAACAGACATACAATGCTGGCAGTTACCTTTCAGTGTGTAGTGTTGAGTTTAGACACCCTTTAAACACATCTGTCTGTTACTTCATGATCTCGGTGTCTTTTATACACTTGTTACAGTCATTCAGGAATTGAATGTCTGACTTGAAATGAGACTCAAAAACAAATACCATTTCCCTGTTTGTTCATCGTTTGTTCTAACTGTCAGCCAAAGTCAAGGACTGACCGTTCCATGAGATTGTGCAAGATCCTGTTACGCCACAAGTACATTACTCATCCGTGCTGGTGAAGATATTCATAAACAACCTGCCAATGACAAACATTCAGATGAAGGAGGAATGATTGATATTTAGGTTAAGAAACACATCAACCAGATTTAAGATGTAAATGGGATGTCAGGTGCCAATTAAACAGGTTTCCAAAAGTGAAATAAATTTACATTTAAAAGTGAAATAAATTTACATTTAAATTTACATTAATTTGAATTTCTCAAATTCTGTTTTAGACTTTTACATTTCAACAAGGTAAATTAAATTAATAGAACAATTGAACAAACAATAGTCATACATTTAAGAGACAATTGTGCATTGTCCATAATAGAAAGATAAATGCACCTATTCATAGGAATATAAACAGAATGAAAGAAAAGTGGGAGATGTTGGATTAGTTGTTTGTTTGCTCTTCAAGGTCAGGCCAGATATCCAGCTGCTGAAGCACTGGTCTGGATGAATCGTTGTTTAATAATAAAGAATTTATTATTAAGAATTATTTTTCACTCTTTCTCATTATTTTGAAAAGATAACAGCTACCTTTGGTTTGATTATTGGCATCATAAAAACTATTTTTTCATTATTTATCATTTAATGAACCCCATCAGATGTTTCAGATGGTGATCCAAAGCTTCTTTCCTTATCTTGGTATCCACCTGAACTTCTGAAGCCCCACTTCAAATCTTTTTTTACTGTTTTCTGAAGAAGAGTTTCATTCTTTTGTGTCATCTTTTGTTTTTTTCCTGAGAATTCAGGTTTCTCTAATATCTTTAAAACATAATTTAAAAGAATGGTAATTATCACAAAATAGAGATTAGTGTTTATCATAAAGTCACTGGCTGTATAATAAATGATCGTAGCTAAAGGAAGAAAATCTACTTCTCATCTCTTTTACACTTTGCTTATGGTGTAATAAAAAATATAATTAATGAATAACGGCTGCTTCTGATTTGAGGAAACTTGAGACTGATAGCTCATCTCTTGCCTGAGAATGTAAAACTGAGAATTTCAGGCATTTGCATATATACATGGTGCTATTACATAAACATTTTGTATTAAATCATCACATATATGTAAATAGAAAATATTAAAATATGATTTCGCAGGTTCTTGATTGGAGGAGAGTCTCCTTCCCTTGAGAAGAATTATGCATTTATGAATGCCAATCAAAATAGACAAAATAGTATGGGAGAGTAAGAAATCATACTAACAATTTACAATCAGGTTGTTTTTATTTACATTGGTTAATGCATTATGGTAAACTTTCAGAATTAACATTAATTTACACTGTTTACACTCAGTAAACCGAAAAGTTTTTAAATGTCAATTATTAAACGGTTAGATCCATTCCTCAATTCTGATTGGTCAGCAGATGTGTGTTATTCATGATATGGCACTGCTATGAGTGCTTTACTCAATGGTTTTGTGTATCATTAAACAACATAAACATACCGCTGGGACATTTAGGCAATACTTTTTAAAGCGGATGGCAGTTCATGATTTTTATTAGTGAAAACTTGAAACATAATATAAAACTAGTAATTATTTTACTTTTAATATTTTTGGTGTGCAGTAACCATTTTATGAAAGTAATAAGGTACTCGAGGCCATGCTGTATTGTGAATAAATCACAGCTTCGCGTCGTGTCTAACAGCGCCATTCAGACGTGATTAATTCACAATAAAGAATGACCTCTTGTACCTCATTGCTTATAAAAATCGCATTAAAAAAAAAAAACTGCCTGTCCTTAAAGATGTGATCTCATTGGCTGGATTGTGTAGCTCTTATAATTTCCTTATTGATGATTGGTCCGTTTACATGAGAGTAACATTGAATAGCTGAACTGTTGTTTCGCCTGAAACGCTGAAATGTTTTGAATTTTATAACAACATTCCCTCAAACTTTTTAAATAAAACCATATTTCCCTAAATTTAATTACCGGCTAATTTAGTTTATCCCTTCAGATAAACAAACGACTGCTCAGAAATAAAATGTCACAACCTTTAATGAGGATAAAAAAAAGTAATGCATGGTTATAATTTTATTTAAATCATTCATGGGAGTGTAGTTATAAGATTTTAAATAGCACAACCTTTTTGTGTGTAGTTGTGCACCCCTGGTACACAGTTGAAGTTATATTTCTTCTTGAGATCAGCTGGAAATGTTTTTTTGAAACAAGCTGCATTGTCAAAAAGCAGCCACACGGTATCAGTATGAACTCATGAGAAGTTAGGAAATAAGAAGTTAGGTGGATTCTTTAAGAATGATTTATGGATCATTTTTGGATAAGAAACCACATTAACAATTGTGTTTAGATTAGATTAGATTCAACTTTATTGTCACTGCACATGTAGGGTACAAGGAAACGAAATGCAGTTTATTCAAACATTGACTTGATATATAATACTACAAGCCTCCTGAAGGATCCAAAAATCTCGGCAAAACCTGGGCCAAGTTTAAACCTGGAACAAGGCATCAGCTGGCAAAGGGTCACATGAATATACTGACATTATAATGTGATCATTAGGAAAATTATTATTTCTGGTCCTCAAAGTCAAGTTACTTTAATGTATTTGCATGTATTTGCATTTGTGCTGATACCATCCAAAACCTCACTTTGCCAGGGCTGGTGGAGGGAAGTGTATAGCTTATAAGGTTTTCACCATGTTCAGATACAGCTCAGGGTGACATTTGAATGTTTAATGCACATGTGATATGTGTCTGTAGGTTTTTTAAAGAAATATCATTGTAATAGACCTTGCGGAGACATTACTTTCGACCCAATGGAAAGAAAAGTAAAATATTTTAAAATAACATGTGTAAAAAATGATCAGATGTTTTACAAGGAGGGTAAATCCTGGTTTTAATCTACAATATTGTTGAAGTCAAGACCACGTAAACCCAGACCATGATCTAGGCAGGCCGAGAACGAGTTTTGAAAAACTTGAGAGCTATTCATGAATTTTGCATGTTTATAAAGATGTGTAATGTCATCTTTAATGTTCATCTGCTGTATGTGGCAATTCTTAGAGAACCCTGAATCAAAATGTGCATTCCTTAAACAGTCCTTAAATAAAAAAAACACAATCAAATGACAGTGTGGTATTAGGGGACTATAACCCTTGTTCTTGTCTATAATCCCCATTCCATCCTCAATGACTCTTGGCCTTTACACCTGTGGACACACTTTTATTTCAAATATTTTCATATTTTTGATTTGGTCAACTAAATTTCTTGTTGTATTTTTTCCTTTTTTGCTTTGGCGATATTATGGACAGTTTCCCTGAAAACATAAATATTTCTTAGCGGAAATATCCTTTGAACGTGCATTACACAACTTGTTAACTTATGAGAAAAATTTGCCTAGTGTTTGTATAAAGTGATGATTTAAATATGTTCTTCTTGTAAATGAATGAGATTAAACATACAATACCTTTATAGTGATGTAGAGATTAACTCAACTGTGTCCCTGACCCTTATATGCTGACCTGTACGAACATTTAACCAAAGAAACATAGTAAATATAGTAAGTATAGGATAATGTTTTGCTTCAGGCATTGACATGTCATGTGTTTTGTACTTTTACAGAAAATAGTTCAGGCTGAGTTTTAAGAATTGAGCCACCTATTGTTATGATGGTAAAGTAGTTGCATTAAAGGAAATACAAATATACTCGTACTGTGACGTAACACTGATTTGAAAGCTGATTTGTGTCTGACACTTCTATCATGTGATCATTGACAGGTTAATGGAGAAAGACTGGTCATGTCTTCATCAAAACACATGTAAGTGGCTAGATAAGAAATGAACATTTGGCCCAACAAACGCTTGAATACTCTTTACATTTCATCCTGTAAAATACAATGCAAAATTCATAAACATCGTAAAACTACCTTGTGCACACTTGTACTTTGATCCCAAAATAAACAAAGAAACCATTGCTCAGCCTGAAATCGCCTACGACAATATATGGCCGGCAATAATGAGGATGTCCAAAACCTCAGTATGCTCCGAACAGCAGGTGAGAAATACAGAGTGCTCCTCAACTTCCAGACAGATTTCAAAGTTTGTATACGATGAACGCTGCTCTATACTATGATGCAATGGGAGCCGAGCAACGATTTCGAAGGTTATCCAATGAAAATAGCCAAACACTTGGTGTGCGTTTTTTAAATGAAAGTACTTGATTTGAATTATGCGAATTCAAATGCAGCCTATTTTTTCCTGCTTCTTAAACACATCAGCTTTGAGGTCTTCAAATTCTTGGGTTTGCTTTATCTTCGATTTTGAAGTGTTTAAACAATATCTTATATTATTTGTGAAGTTCAGAATTTTCCTTTGCAAGCAAATATGCGATTGTATTGTATATGAACACACACTGTTTAATACACATTTCAATTTCTATGTTCATTATTTAGATTTGGACCTCACACATATAGGTGTTTTTGTGTTAAATTCTACTTCGTAGAAGTTATCTAATATTATACCTATTTTATTGTCAATGACAATAGTGAGGCAGACTGCAATTGTGAAACCCTTTTGTAAGGAAATATTTTTATTCTTGAGTTGAGCTTTAACACAGATGCCTGACAGTTGTCATTTATGAGGATTTATGAATTGCATTTCAGTCAAATGTGTTGCAGAAATCTTTCTGGCAGCACTTGATGTTGATGTATGCATTGAGCTTCACCATCTCGCAGTCTGACATGGCCATGCACTTCTGGAAGTGTCCATCTGTTTTGAGCAAAATGATAAAAATGTTTGTTATTGGTAATAGAAAATATGTAGATGTTGAAGCAACATGGGACTAATATCAATCAAGGGACATGTGAAACAGATACAGAATCTAAATATTATTTGTAATTTTATTGGAATAGCACTCACAGGGCTTCCTGAGAAACCTGGCCGCCGAACATGCGTTTTTCTCCGGTGGGCAGGTGACCTGTGTGACCTCACAGGCTCCGCCTGCTTTAGCTGGGGCACAATGATAGCAGTCCAGGGCCCGGCCTTAAACACATAAGAGCAAATATGTGAGCATCTCTGTGTACTTTTATGGTTCAATAAACAGAACCTTGCAGTATGGCACACGCTGTGTTTGCTCACTGCGTTGCACTTATATTTTATAACTCAAAATAATCTTGTTTTAATTTCCTGTGTGCTCATATTTCAACACACGTCTGTTTGCCAGAGTTGCATCATGACGTCCGTTTTACGAGGGAAAATCGATAAGAAAACTCACTGCCTGACAAAAACAGCCCGAGAACAACAGAAAACACGAGGAGCTTCATCTTTCTGTAATACAAAACGGAGAAACAGTCATGATTAATGGAAGGAATCAGAAACAAGAGCATCTCGAATGTCAATATCTTCAATGCCAAGTTGTTTATGTAGTTAAATGTTGATATTTAAACAAAAAGACATAAATGCATCATATCCCAAACCAGAAATCTGTCTTGTATTAAATTTGTCCAAAGCAATCCAAAAGTGGATTTAGGTCTTTCTGCCAGATAGAGTTATACATACAACACTACACATAAGAGCAATTTGGAAATCTACACACAGCTAACCAAAATTGTTGTACCTGTAATGCAATAAAAAGTTTGCAAAAATAAATGTTGAAATTATTAAAAAATGTAAATCTTTTTTGTTAAAATCATCAATACGATCACAAGTGTGTCTTACCTTTGTTTCGCTGCACTGTGATGTGATTGAATGAATCTGAGTCTGCCTTTATGTATTTAAAACCCCACCTTTACCCCCACAAGCTTCTTATCACATCCCCTCTCTCTCTCTCCTCTCTCTCTTCTCTCTCTCTCTCTCTCTCTCTCTCTCTCTCTCTCTCTCTCTCCTCTCTCTCTCTCTTCTCTCTCTCTCTCACTCTCTCTCTCTCTCTCTCTCTCTCTCTCTCTCTCTCTCTCTCTCTCTCTCTCTCTCTCTGTTTCTCTCTCTCTCTCTCTTTCTCTCTCTCTTTCTCTCTCTCTCTCTCTCTCTCTCTCTCTCTCTCTCTCTCTCTCTCTCTCTCTCTCTCTCTCTCTCTCTCTCTCTCTCTCTCTCTCTCTCTCTCTCTCTCTCTCTCTCTCTCTCTCAAAGGATAATAATCTGGCCATACAGTACATAAAGGAACAAACCGAATGAAGAACATTGCACGTTATTTCCCAACTTTACATGTGTAACTTTGTTGGTGTTGGGACTTTTGCTTGCAGTACTCTCTTTTTTTCTTTCTCTCTTTCTCAACAGGTTAAATAAGTGAATGATCTACAACAGCACAACCCAAACATGACAGTATAAATGTAAGTCAGACACACAAGACGTGTTTAAAGCCAGATGGGCTGATATGATGTATGATTTATTTAGACACACAGATAAGAGATAAAGATAAACAGACAGAATTTTCAGGAAGAGTGCATGGATGGACATCTCTATGTTTATGTTGATTTAGTTCGGATGAGTGTTGTGTTGTGGTGTGGTGTGGTGTGTGCTGTACTCACAAACCTAAAAACTTGGTTTGATTCTGGATTGTAAATCTAATACAAAGCATTCCCAGCCTCCTGAACTCCAATATCAGCAGAATCGCTCCATAAGAAACTGTCAATGTAAAAGGTTTTCTGGACAAAACCTTGTGATACAAACCTATAGCAGGACATATAGAGGGATCAAACAGTTCAGTTTTTCCCTTGGTTATTTTTCATTTTTATATCAGTGGATAGTATCTGTAGATTCAGACAGGGAGAAAAGTCCCAATATTCAGGGAAGGTGAGTAACAGAGAGCTTTATACAGGTGCACAGTTTATATGTTTATTAAGGATTAAATCAAAAGTATTTTCATAATTTTTTAATACATAAACAGCGTTCTACGTGGTCACAAAAATATGTATATTGATCATATAAAGCTACCCACTTTTACTCTCTAACGTAAAGAAGATAAAGATGTTGAGCAGAACATGCAAAGATAAAAATGTGTTATAAATAAGTTAATTTCTTGATTTAGACTGACAGTTTACCCTAAAAATAAAATGATGCACTTAGTTGTCATTTCAAACAAAACATCTTAATAACATTAAACATCTTTTTTATTTAAGTGCACAGGTTTCTATCAAGGTTAGTGGATGGATCACAGTATGAGCTCCATATAAAATCAATGGAAATCTGTTAGTTGGGCTCACCAACTGTAATATTTGTACATGGCTCAAATACAAAAAGGATTTAAGCCTAAAACATGCTCAGTTTAATGTCCCTTTAATAGAAAATGTTATGAGCAAAACATTTTTATTATACATTTCCCCATGATTTACATAAGACAGAGACAACAGTATATCTAGAAATGCTTTATATATTGCTACTTTTCCTTTCTTCTGAAGCTATATCTTTGACTTCTTAAAGAGAAATGTAAGAATTTATTTGCTATGAATTCCATTAATATTCACAGAAATAAACATCAGTCAATGTTCACCAATGTATGTTTTCTGGTTGCTTCAGCTGTTAGGCTCCTCATACATGACCCATCTTAACAAAGAGAAAGATTTTATTATCATCAAACTTTTAGGTCTGTTCACTGCATTATGTATTAAATTAAGTTAAATACGACATTAATAAAAGTAATATTAGATTTAAAATTCCTACCATGAATGGCAAACACCTGCCAAACTAATAAGATTCTTTGATTTCATTTTGTTCTTAAAGGGGCAATTTACCCAAAATCTTGTTACCAACACAAATTAATATATTTCAGAAAAAAATAAAAAACCAAAAAGCAGCTGCCTCAATTCATTTCTATTGTATGGACACAGTACTAATGCAAGTCCCAAGTTGCCAGTTACCAACATTCATCAAAATAACTTCTTTTGTGAAGTGAAATGAAAATTTCTACATAAATGAGGACAGATTTGTCCTTTTTGAGGAACTATCACTTTAAGATGTGATTATAAAGCAGACAGTTAAGTCTGTCATCCACATGCATGCTCCAATGAAAGAACAGTTCTATTTCTTGAAATTGATTATAAACTTTTTTTATTTTTGATTTCACTTTCTACAAATAAAAGCAAATAGAAACTACCTTTTGGTTTGAAATTTGGGAAAAATATTGTCAGAAGTTCACAAAATAAAACCAAAACGATAATTTTATCTAAAATACTTACTGGTACGTTTGAAAAAATCTTCAAATTGAAAGAAACCATTATTGTTGTCAAGGTTTTAATAATCAAGGTCTTAAAAAGCTATTATTTATTTATGAGAAATATATTTTTTAATAAAATTTAAATAAAATAATTAAAAAATTAAAAATTATAATAAATTTTATATTTTATTAAATTGAAATGTATCATTATTTAAAGGTTATTTTATTGGGTAGAAATGTAGATTACTTCTGTGAATGTGCTACAGGCAGAAAGCCACTGGGGCGAGCTCTTTAGATTCTTTTGAGAATACAACACATATCACATAAATTCACAACACACAAACAAATCAAATCCAAATCACTAGCACAATTCACCTTGCATTATTCTTCAGTAATCCGTAGTTTGAGTATTTTTCCATTTGGTTTTGGAATAAACCTTTTATCACTCATTTGAAATCTTCCAAATCAAACTCATTTCTCTTTTGCCCTTTCGATATACCATTATTTACTACATTTGCTCATTTTCATGATATCTGTTGAAATAACTACATTTCTTCATTAAAGACACTTTTTACTTGAAAAGTTATCCCCTTTCAATCGTTTAATTGAAAAGCTCTCTGTATTTCATTGCCCTTTACAGTATATACATTTGTGAATCTTTCCGATGGATGAAATTTGCTCTGTAAACAAAATTACCATAAACTTTCCCATGAATTAATTTGATGGAAAGTTATGAAGTTTACACCAACCATGAATTCTTATGATGAATAAATGACGACATTTTTTGGGTTTGAGGGAATCTGATTCTTGTTTGGTCTCATCTGGGCCCGTAGGTAAACCTAAAGGTATCTCACACTGGATTTCTGGACGTGTTTGGTTGTCGATTAGAAAACAGGTTGAGTCTTTTTATTTGAAAGTGTTGGAGAGGGGAATATCCTGGGTTTGTTCTTGACAGCTGAATATCCGGTGGTCTGGGGGTGGGGGGAAGGAATGTGACCCTCTGAAGTTTTTGTTAGCGGGGTGGAACAGAACGGACAAAGCCGTGACCTCTGAGGTCAACCAGCACTGGGGGTTTCTCTTACTCTTTGTGTGCACGAAAGTGAAGACTTGACCAAGACTAGCAAAGATTTCAAATATTCAAAACCACAAACCGGTCAAGACATAGTTTCACTTTAACATCAGATAAATGAATTCTATTGTTGCAGACTGCTGTAAAAATACTATTGAACAACACACAATGTTAGAGTTTTTGTCATTCTGATTCTTATGTAATTCTATTAAAATGCCAAAGTTCTTCATAGAGGATGCTTGATGTTAGATGATTTTTAGATATGTTCAATGTCCAAATGTAAATAATCATATAGACCTATAATATCGAATCGAAGGTCAGCTTAATTTAAGTTGAATACAATTTCACATTTGCCATGATGAAAATATAATGTATTATTCTATTTGAAAACCATGCAAAACTTTATTAATGTATCATTAAGTTTATATATTGAATGCACTTGTTATAATGACGCTTTAACATTACATAAAAGTAAACTAAACGCAATATGTTTTCTAACATGACAACAATTTTGATTGCTTTTATTATATGATATATTATAAGTCTATAAGTTGATAAGCGCATGGTATAAAACAGTGCATTATAAACGATTCCATACCACAAAAATATTTGATTTATTTAATGTTATTATACTTCATTATTGTCAGAATATTTTAATTAATCAGATCAGATCTTTCGTGTTTTAGGTTTTTTAATTTTCCCTTACAATCTGCAATGTTGACACCAATATTTGTTTAATTTATGCTTCTATAATTTATTCTTTATTCTTATATAATTTATTCCCTATTCTTATATAATTTATTATTTATTCTTATAGTATTTATTATTTATTCTTATATCATTTATTCTATATTCTTATATCATTTATTTTTTATTCTTGTATCATTTATTGTTTATTCTTATATCATTTATTCTTTATTCTTATATAATTTATTCTTCTATAGTTTATTCTTTATTCTTATATCATTTATTTTTTTTTATATCATTTATTCTTTATTCTTAAATCATTTATTCTTCATTCTTATATATTTTATTCTTATATAATTTATTCTTTATTCTTATATCTTTTATTCTTTATTCTGGAATCATTTATTCTCATATTCTTTATTCTTATATCATTTATTCTTAAATCATTTATTTTTTATTCTTAAATCATTTATTCTTATATATGTTATTCTTATATCATTTATTCTTAAATCGTTTATTCTTTATTCTAATATCATTTATTCTTATATATGTTATTCTTATATCATTTATTCTTAAATCATTTATTTTTTATTCTTAAATCATTTATTCTTATATATGTTATTCTTATATCATTTATTCTTAAATCATTTATTCTTTATTCTTATATCATTTATTCTTATACATGTTATTCTTATATCATTTATTCTTATATATTTCCTTCTTATATCATTTATTCTTATATATTTCCTTCTTATATCATTTATTCTTATATATGTTATTCTTATATCATTTATTCTTATATATGTTATTCTTATATCATTTATTCTTATATATGTTATTCTTATATCATTTATTCTTAAATAATTTATTCTTTATTCTTATATCATTTATTCTTATATATGTTATTCTTATATCATTTATTTTTATATCATTTATTCTTATATATGTTATTCTTATATCATTTATTCTTATATATGTTATTCTTATATCATTTATTCTTATATATTTCCTTCTTATATCATTTATTCTTATATATGTTATTCTTATATCATTTATTCTTAAATCATTTATTCTTTATTCTTATATCATTTATTCTTATATCATTTATTCTTATATATGTTATTCTTATATCATTTATTCTTAAATAATTTATTCTTTATTCTTAAATCATTTATTCTTTATTCTTTTATATGTTATTCTTATATCATTTATTCTTATATATGTTATTCTTATATCATTTATTCTTATATATGTTATTCTTATATCATTTATTCTTATATATGTTATTCTTATATCATTTATTCTTAAATAATTTATTCTTTATTCTTAAATCATTTATTCTTTATTCTTTTATATGTTATTCTTATATCATTTATTCTTATATATGTTATTCTTATATCATTTATTCTTATATATGTTATTCTTATATCATTTATTCTTATATGATTTATTCTTAAATAATTTATTCTTTATTCTTAAATCATTTATTCTTTATTCTTATATATGTTATTCTTATATCATTTATTCTTATATATGTTATTCTTATATCATTTATTCTTATATATGTTATTCTTATATCATTTATTCTTAAATAATTTATTCTTTATTCTTAAATCATTTATTCTTTATTCTTTTATATGTTATTCTTATATCATTTATTCTTATATATGTTATTCTTATATCATTTATTCTTATATATGTTATTCTTATATCATTTATTCTTATATATGTTATTCTTATATCATTTATTCTTATATATTTCCTTCTTATATCATTTATTCTTATATATTTCCTTCTTATATCATTTATTCTTATATATGTTATTCTTATAACATTTATTCTTATACATGTTATTCTTATATAATTTATTCTTATATATTTCCTTCTTATATAATTTGAAGTTAAGCATAAATATGTTTGTATTATTATTTACCCCTCATTATCTCCATCTCCACGTGATTTATTGAGTTTTATGTAAATGCACATAAACGTAAAGTGTCCGGCCATTATTAATTCAGCCCTAATGAGCATCCGGGTCTCCGCCGGCAGGGCTGTTGTTCGGTTCTCAGGAGCCATTTTGGAAAGCGTTCAGCTTTCCTCATGTCAGTCCCTCACTGCCCCTCTCTAACTGCCCCATCGAGTCACCGGGGGGGAAATCACGGGAGAGGGTTCGCTTCCAGCCCGAGCGTCCGACGCCTTGCCCCGCGGGTCCCCAATGCTGCAGAATGAGAGCTCGGACGCATCCAGAGGTCTTCTGCCCGGCTGGAGTCTAGTTTTTCGGGAAGGGTTTCGGGATTTTATCGGGGAGAGATTGGACGCAGGCCCGCCGTTCCCGTTTCAATGCTTTCACTGTCTAAAGGACAACATTTCTCCCCAGGATCCTTAAAGAAGGAACATGTTTGTTCCCTGGCTGACTTTTACACTCATCTTGTGTTCAGGTGAGTGTGTGTGTGTTACTCTTTTGTAACATTGTATCCGCGCACACACATAAGCGCGCCGCGCGTGTTACAATGTATCAACATCTCGCTACAATGTATCGCAGACATCCGGTTTGTATCACAGGGCTTTGTGTTGGGATTTATATAACTGGTTTGGAACCGTGCTGGTCATTGTGTGGGTTCAGGTAGATATTTCGAGAAATGTGTTCATCAATGGGGACTGTGGGCTTGTTGTGGGTTAAACATGGCTGCAGACTGCACGAGCAGCTGCTGGGGTGGAACACTATTGATGCCCACACAACAACTGGTTCTTTTTTCTGCTTTCATGCTACATTTGTTTTGTCAACTGGGATTGTTTTCAGTGTTGGTTTATAAACTTGTTTACAAACATGGCATGTTATTTTATAAACTTGTTTACAAACATGGCATGTTATTTTATAAACTTGTTTACAAACATGGCGTGTTATTTTATAAACTTGTTTACAAACATGGCGTGTTATTTTATAAACTTGTTTACAAACATGAGTTGTTATTTTATAAACTTGTTTACAAATATGACATGTTATTTTATAAACTTGTTTACAAACATGACATGTTATTTTATAAACTTGTTTACAAACATGACATGTTATTTTATAAACTTGTTTACAAACATGACATGTTATTTTATAAACTTGTTTACAAACATGGCATGTTATTTTATAAACTTGTGCTTCCTTGCACATATGAAATGCTTCATTTGAGGAACTCTGTTTAATTGAGAACAGGATTTCCATCCCCAAAATAAAGTGATTTAAGTAAATGTCAACTCAATTTTATCCAATCAAGGGGAACTGAATTTTTGAATGCTTGTATATAATTTTTTTCTTTTTTTTCTTATATCATTTATCCCCTATTCTTATATCATTTATTCTTAAATCATTTATTCTTTATTCTTATATCATTTATTCTTATATCATTTATTCTTATATCATTTATTTTTTATTCTTATATAATTTATTCTTCATTCTTACATATTTTATTCTTATATCATTTATTCTTTTATTATTTATTCTTCATTCTTATATATTTTATTCTTATATCATTTATTCTACATTCTTATATCATTTATTCTTATATCATTTATTCTTTATTCTTATATCATTTGTTTTTTATTCTTATATCATTTATTCTTTATTCTTATAGCATTTATTCTTTATTCTTATATTATTTATTCTTCATTCTTATATATTTTATTCTTATATTATTTATTATTTATTCTTATATCAGGATTAACATCCCCAAAATAAAGTGATTTAAGTTAATGTCAACTCAATTTGATCCAATCAAGAGGAAATTAATTTTTTGATGCTTGTTGAACTCCACATTTAGCTGGAAAATGAACTGGATGCACGGATTGGGATGTCACACAGGAGAAGATTGTGTTTGTGCTGAGATTTTTGTTTCCCACCATGTGTTCAGATATTTTATTTCTATGATCTTTTACATTTTTGTAAATATAGTAAAATATTTACTAAATTAAGGTTTGAATTATTTAGGAATTTAATTCCAGTTTACTGTTTTAAATATCTAACGACCACAGTGTTTATCAGGTTAATAAACGTATAAAGTAAATAACAAAATCTAAATATAATGGCATATAAATGAACTGTTTGTAGTTTAATGATGTAGTTTAAAGCCTTTCAAGAAAGTAAAACTCCCACATTCATGTGTCACATACATGTAGAATTGTCATATGATCCCATTGTCCTGCTAAATTCTCTTGTTGTGGAGTGTGTTTGACCAGCACACAAAGCTTTCCACTTTGTTCAGGTATTGATGTGTCTTGTTGATCAGGAAAGATCGTCTTATCCTGAGCTGATTTGTAACCGAGTCCCCAAACTAAAACCCCCTGAAAACAAAAGAGTCTTTGATACACCCTCCACATCAAGAGCGAGCACACATGTGTGTGTATGTATGTATGGGGGTGTGTGTGTGTCCGTGTGTGTGTGTGTGTGTGTGTGTGTCATCTGCGGGCTGTTGACGGATGAAGAAAGGTAAAATCTGTGGACTTTGGTGCAAAAGAGCACCACATGGGTCCTTAAAAATACATGTTGGGCTCCGTCTCCTATTGCGTGTGTGTGAATGAGAAGGCCGAGGGCTGTGGGTTTGAAGCGGGGGGTTGCTGATGTAATTCACTCTTATCATGTGACACTCACAGGATCTGTGACTGGTAAAGAAGGTTTAGATATGAAATATTCGCCTGTGTTTTAGTGACTCTTTCGTGTGGATAAAGTTTTGTCCATCAACAGCTTGTTTACTCGTAACCATACCCAGGGCTTTCGAACCCCTTGATCCGGGGGGGTTGCAATGTGTAGGTGGGGTAACATTTGTGGGAGGATGGGTGGCCTGCAGCTATACATGGAATTTAAAGGGACAGGCTTTGTTTTTATTTGTATTATGAGTGTGACAATGAGTGGAGATGAAGGTGCACGCCTAGTTTGTTGTTTCTGTTGTGTAATTGCTGTGTAAAATGTGACCTGCGTGAATCGTACTTTATGTAAACATCTTGCGATCCTTGACCCATTTCTCAGTGTTAATGTGCATGGTGACGGCGGGCATTATAGCGTTCGGTTACACAGAGACCTGCTTAACTGACAGCTGATATAACATCTGGATTTGATTTAGTGGTTTCCCTGAAGACCATAGAAACTCGATTCACTGGTCTTAAATCTCCTCGGCCCGTGAAACATGTGGTTTCTGAGTGATCGTTCAGTGGGTTCTGGAACTGAGCTTTGTGTTAAACACACATTAGGGTTTTATGATGAGAGGGTTAAAGTGTTTTAAATCCAAAACAAATCCAGACAAAAGTCATTGTGTCGAATGAATTATGTCAAATGAACTCTCTTGTCATTTTGAACCAGTGTGGCTTTCTTTCTCCTGCTAAACAAACACGTTTTTGAAAAAAGATATTTTGAAGAATGTTGGTAACCAAACTGCAGCGGGACACATTCTTTTCTGTTGTATGGACACAAACACAATGCACAAGTGAATTGTGTGTTTATTTACATGACAGCATTTTTTTTTTTCAAATGTATCCAAGGTGTTTGAATTCTTCTGAAGATGCTGTGTATTGACTTGTTGATTTCTAGATCTGGAAAACTGGTTGACACATACTTATTTTCTTCCTATCATTTTTGTATGTGGTTCTATATTGCCTGTAAAATGGGTTGTTCATCTGTCCTCTGTTTTTCTTTTCTCTGTTAGGGGCGAGTCGGGGAGAAGTGGCCACAAGAGAGTGCGTCTACTACAATGATAACTGGCGGACGGAGAAAACCAATCAGAGCGGTTTTGAGAGATGTGAGGGTGAGAAAGACAAGAGGCTTCATTGTTACGCCTCCTGGATAAACTCCACCGGAACTATCCGCTTGGTTAAAAAAGGCTGCTGGCTCGATGACTTTAACTGTTATGACAGGTAATAATACAGGTCCACAATACAATAAAGATTTTTTTTATTAATAAGTTAATGGATTTATTTTGTTTTGGCCATTAAACACAAGGGACAATAACTATTAAGTTGACTTTAAATATATTGTACTCCTCTTAAATGAACATTTTAATGTTTGTGTAAATGCATAAGCACTTTAACTTTGGGTTGGATTTGAATTGTGTTTTATTAAAGGAAATCATGGTAAGGCTCATCCCAGCAGCAACGAAGATTTGGTTTCAAATCTTTCTATGTTGGCTTTCTTGATAATCGATTATTATGAAAAATGTTCAACATGTCGTCGACTATTTTCAAAGGGTGCTCCAGTAGGCTTTGATAATTTTTATGATTAATAAAATGAAACGATAGGAATTTATTTCAGCATTACATCTAGATTTATAAATAAGACTCACAGTACATACTAATAAATATGTTTAGTTGTACTTGTGTACATGTGTACATTTTCTTAATGAATATAAAACTAATAATGTAAAACTACACAGTGAACCAAGTCAGTACATCAACATGAAAGATTACAAAGTTGTACATCTGATTTGTGTATATAGTAGATTTTGAAAATACTAGTTGAGATAGATATAATGATTTAATAACCTCTCTTTGGCGATCGACAAAGTTAGACTTTTTCCTAGTTCAGCTTGCTTTGCTTAGTGCCGTGTTCTTCTATTGTGTCTCTTGAAGGGTCTTTTCGCTACAACGTCCCACAGGTCAAAACACATTAAAATACATCATTTGAAACCAAAAGACTTTCAACAACAAACGCTTTTTGTTTTATTGTTCACGTTATCGATTATGTCAACTAATCGTTGCAGTCCTAGTTAAAAGTACCCGTGTTTTATACAAATCATAAATAATAAAATGGACTTGTTGATTTGTTGTTGTCTTTTTAAACAAAATAAAGATGATCTAGAGAAGATCTTACATGGTAAATTTATTCATTGGTTATACACATTGTTTTTGTTTAAAATTGAAGTCTGAGATTTGTTTTTAGTCTTTAAATATGTGTTTCATTTCAGTCTTTTATTTCTGTAAATACGATTTTTGGTGGGGGAATCTGATAAAATAAAGACATTCATCCTTTGAATCATGTTTTTTCTGTGTGTGAGCAGACAGGAGTGTGTGGCCACGGAAGAGAATCCACAGGTATTCTTCTGTTGCTGTGAAGGAAACTATTGCAACGAGAGATTCACACATCTTCCAGAAGCCATCGGCCCTGCAGGTAAACACCGTCATCCTGCGACAGATCTAACTTTTCTTTAAAGTGTCTCTGGACAACTTATTCTTTGCCAAATGCTTGACAGTATAAATTGGAAATTTAATATGATTTTTATGTGTTTTTGTAGTGAAGATTCAGCCTCCTCAGCCTGGTCCTCCTCTGTTAGCTGTACTGGTTTATTCTCTTCTTCCTCTGGCTATTGTCTCTCTGGCCCTGCTGCTCGCCTGCTGGACATACCATCAACGAAAACCTCCGTACAGACACGTCGATATCAGCCAGGTTTGACATTGAGTCACTTCACATCAATTCTGATGTTAAAAGGGAATGAGACCCTTCAAGGTGTCTAGAGATGTCATACACAGATGCCATTATTCAGACGTCATGTTTTGCAGTAACGTCACAGTTAAGAGAACAACACAATTTTCCTGTAACAAAAGTTGATTCTCAAACACTTTTTTTAGGATGCTGGTCTTCCTCCTCCATCACCTCTGGTTGGACTAAAGCCGCTTCAGTTGCTGGAGCTGAAAGCCAGGGGACGCTTCGGCTGTGTCTGGAAAGCTCAGTTACTCAGTGAATATGTGGCTGTGAAGATCTTTCCGATTCAGGTGAGTCATTCAATCTCATGCCAGGATTGTTCTCTGGATAGCTCTTATCTGTATAGCACTTATTTCTCAAGTGAATCGTGTGTTAACAGGACAAGCAGTCATGGCAGAATGAAAGAGACATTTTCCTCACCGAGGGTTTTAAACATGAGAACATTCTGCATTACATCTCAGCGGAGAAACGCGGTACCAACCTACAGATGGAGTTGTGGTTGGTCACCGAATTCCACGAAAGGGTCAGTTTGTGTTTTTAAATATTGTGAACTGTATTTTTATTTTTTAGGGACAAATTGATTGACATTTTATGCCAGAGTTTACTTTAACGAAGTAAGGATGTGCTAAAATTTATCACATTCATACTCGCCAACACATGCATGTATATAATTAAAATCTTTTTTTTTTTTAAAGAAAAATGTTTATGCATAATCTAAATGTAAATGAACAATTACATATTTCCGATATTAATTTGTATTTGATTAATTATCATTAAACAACCCCCAATTAATACACAATACCATGTTTTATTTGTTTCTCAATATTTTAACCCCTTAAAACCATTTCATTCTGCACATCCAACTTAACAAATGATATAAGGTATTAACTTATTATAAGATGTAGACCCTTGTTTTAAATCCAAGTTGTTTGCATTTCAGGGTTCACTCACCGACTATCTGAAAGGGAATCCTATAAGCTGGTCTCAATTGTGTCACATCTCCGGCAGTATGGCCCGCGGGCTGGCGTACCTTCATGAAGACCTTCCTTACAGAGCTGAGGGACCTAAACCAGCCATTGCACACAGGTACACGAGGAACTAAGAAGTTTTATCACCAGGAGAATGTAATCTAATGCAGATGGATTTGAATGATTTGATATTTGTGCCTTGCAGAGATTTTAAGAGCAAGAACGTTCTTCTCAAAATGGATCTCACCGCTGTGATCGCGGATTTCGGTTTGGCTGTACGCTTCGAGCCTGGAAAACTGCTGGGAGATACACACGGTCAGGTAAGTCAACGGTTGGGATGAGGAAAGCACACAAAACTTTTCCATGTGAAAAAATGTGTGACTAACCAATGTTTGTGCCGCAGGTTGGAACGCGGCGTTACATGGCTCCAGAGGTGCTGGAGGGTGCCATAAACTTCCAGAGAGATGCTTTCTTGAGGATCGACATGTACGCTTTGGGACTGGTGATGTGGGAGCTCATGTCTCGCTGCACGGCTGCTGATAGTGAGTCTCAACAAACTCAACCCACACAAGTGTTTAGAAATAAATAAAGTTCATAAAGAGTGAATCACCAGCTGAAGTCTGGATACATGAATACCAGCACAGCGGCTGCATTTACATCTGGCTTTGTTTAATACCATCACCCTTATAGAGATTCATTATTTTAAATAGAATAGAAATACATTTAAGAGTGTATATGTAACGTATTTATGGTGAAGCCATGTGTCTTTTGTAGCAAAATGTTATGTTTGTGAGAGAAACCGTTTTAGATTTTTAACTGGGGGTGGGGGGGTGCTAATGGGCTTAAGGCCCGACTGTTTACATTATATCCTCTAATGTTTGTATTACCATGCCGTGTACGTATTCAAAGGCTGTAAATATTTTTTTATTTTGTGCCACAAGTGCATTCTTTTAAATTGGGGATGCACGCTAAGTGTGTTCAGATAGAGAATGGCACAGTCCAAGCACATATGAAATGTAACACTCGTAAAGAGAAATTTTCAAATCTTTGTTCTGTTGACCACAAAGAAAGATATTTACAAGAATGTTGCTATTCGCAACTTTACCACTATATGCTGCTGTTTTTCAAAAACTGGACATTTAGAAAAATAAAAAGCAACTTCAGTTGGATGGATATTAATAACAAATGCACAAAAAGACCTATTTCCAATTACTTTCTAATTATATATCACCGGGCAAATGAACTATTCATATGTAGATTATGTAATGTTTTTGGTACTCAACGGCTTTGGACAAAGTTGAAGTTGATGCAGTATAACTAGATCTAGTAGTCTATAATACCAACTTAAATCCTATTGTGGTGTTTCTTTCAGGTCCTGTGGGTGAATACCAGCTGCCATTTGAGGAAGAAGTGGGGCAGCACCCATCATTGGAGGACCTTCAAGATGTGGTGGTACATAAGAAGATGCGTCCTGCCTTTAAAGACTGTTGGATCAAACATCCGGTAAGTCGGATGAGTCGTAATGCTCATCGGTAAAGGCGAAACTTGAATCCGGCTTATTCTCTAATTTCCATAAAATTAATCGGATGAAAAAAAACGAAAAACATCCAAACTCTTAAGACTATTACTTACAGATTTTTTTTCTCCCCGGTGGCATCAGGGTTTGGGCCAATTATGCGAGACCATCGAAGAGTGTTGGGACCACGATGCGGAAGCTCGGCTGTCGGCGGGTTGCGTAGAGGAACGCATCTTTACCATCACCAAGGCAACCAACACCATCAACACTTCTACCTCAGAGTGCCTGGTCTCCATGGTAACATCTGACAGCGATACAGACCTGCCGCCCAAAGAATCCAGTACGTGAACACCGACCTCCAGACCAGGAACGAACTTCAGGGAGGGCGAAAGGCTGGACATATTACAAACCTCTCCAGTAATGTGAACTTTGCTGCTAATTTGATCTCGTGACTGTCGCGTATTTAATTTTCTTCTCACATCGTTGGATTGGTGTCACCAGCGCGTTCATCTACTATATTCTTCCGAGAGGAACACACGACAAAACCTCAAAAATGAGAAGACTGTCTCTTCAGAGGGCATTCAGGGGATTGTTCAGCACGTTACCTCACCGATTTTAATGCCATTGTTGTTGTTTTATGCCGGCACTTCGAGATATACCTCCATCCAGAAACTTTGCTTGGCTGTACCATCTCGACCTACCCATCCTAATATCTGATGACTGTTACACAAAACCAACCTTCCAAGAGCACACAAGATACCCTTTTCTCAGTGAACGCTTAAGCGTAGTTTTATGGCTGATCATTTCTTTCAGAAAGGTCAGACGGGTTCATGTCTGTCTTCGAGATGGCTGTCGTCTGGGACACTGGAAGCCGAGCTGTTGTTTTAAAGAGTTAGCCGGGCGTCATCTTTCGCAGTTGTCGCCGTTGATTTTAACGTAGCATTCGCCTGTTATAGACTCATACGTTATTGTCGCAAAAAGTGCCATCTGTAAAAACACGTCAAGGTTTTTGTCGGTCAGCCGTCGGGTATAGTTTAACACGGTGTCTGCAAGTTTTACGGTTCGTTTAAAAGCAACGTCGACAAGAGCTGCAGATGACGTCAATTATGTCCTGCCGCCGCATCAACCACTCGCTTTTATCTCTATCACGGCAAACGTTTTAGTGTATGGGCAAAGTGTTTTTGTTCGTCCAGTACACTACTCAGGTAAACTCAGTTTGTTTGTGATGTTGACCTCTCTCTCTTTACAGCAATAGTTCTCAGCAGTAGGAAGAATCTCATGTAATGTCCGCTTTATTTCACCCTTGCATCAAAAGAAATGCATGAATTTGGTTCGTGTACAGAAAGGAAAACACGTCTTGGGACATTTTTATTCGCGGGAACAGAAGAATGGGTTTTCACCGCAGTGCCAAAATGTTAAATGGCCTGTAAAGATTATTTCTTTTGGAGTAAGTCGGTGAAATAACACATGAGATACCATAATGGAAATCCTCACATGTTGCAATAACATCCCGCTTTTAACTGACTGAATGTCCGTAGCGCAGCGGTCCGCGAAACCGTCGAATCCACTCAGTATTGTGAACTTTCCGAATCAGGCAGCTGTTATTGATCAGTCTCATCGATTTCTCGTCATATTAAATACTAATGAAATCACTGAAGCCGACTCATGCGTTCGGTGGTTAGATATACCTCAGACCTTTTATTTTTTACTAAAGTATTTTATTCTGTTTCGTGGTAGCAATATAATTTAATATAAGCTGCTTTTTTGGTGATTTAAAGAGAATTTCTTGTCTTTTTAAAGGTTTATTTTTACCAGAAGGTGCTCTACATTTGATTGCCAGGTGCTGAATTTCATGAAGTTTGTTGTGGGAATGACTCCAGAGTTACTCTCCTCCAGAAGTAAAGGGGAGATCGATGGATCTCTGTTCTCTACAGACATGCAAATGTGTTTTTGTTTCTTGTTTGTTTGTGTGGTACATGTATCTTCACTTACCTCCATCTTAGCAAATGCATTAAGTTGGATTGCTCTCTTATCAAATCAGGGATTTGAAAAATTATTAAAGTATTGCAGTGCAAGTCGTGCGAATTTAGTTTAAGCCAAACTCTGTATTTTATCAGGTGTGGATGAGTGACTCATCTTTTAATGTATATACGTTCATAAAATCAGTTAGCCGATGTAGTTAAAGCATCTTTTACCCTTGTTATATTTCTGTACGTTTTGCATAAACTCTAAAGAAGTGGTGAAATGTTAGGACTACCTGAGTAGATTTCCCCTGAACCGTTTTGATACGGAGGTGGGCTGGATTCTCATTGAGGAAACGGCGGAGATCTTGATGTATTTAGATTTTTACTGCTGCTAATGTGGTAAATTATATTGTGTTGCCCCTGTATGGGTTATTTCCGAATCTGCTGCCATGTTCAGTATTTTGTTGAATTAAACATTACCCATGTTTATCACAACTTTGTGTTTCTGTTTTACTCTTGAAATATTTCTCTTCTTTAATGGTAACCACATTTTTACAAGCATTTACCCGTTTACTGGAGTAGAATACATAGTATTACTAAATTATTGACGAACCTGAACAGCTGGTCTTGTCAATATCTATATAGAGTTCTAGAGAAACTCGACAAACATCAAATATTTAAGTAGATATTTGAGTATTTTGTGTTGACTACTAATCATTCTCACAGACATTGGAAACACCAATGAGGATTCATTAACGTTTTACAATAAGGTGCTATAAGTTAAGCATCACTTAATGCTAAAGTACTTTAAATGTGTGTATTTGCATGATAACTATTCCGTTAATGCTTCTTTTACCTTTCCAGAAGTACAGGTACAAGATGTCTGCTAAGATCTGGAGATCTATACAACATCTGCTGTGTAAAATCATCTGCTCAACATCTTACAAAGAGCAGTGGACATCCATTCTGAATCATAGACATCTTCTAGACATGACATCTAAAATGTAATGAAGATGAGCGGACAATATCTTTCAGATGAAAATGCAGACATCAAATATATGTCTGCCAGATGTATGTGTGCTATTATGGATTCATTTGAACTGACATTTGGAGAAATTGTGTTGCTAAATGGTTTAGAATTGAGGCCTGCAAAGACTTGATCCACCACAAGAGAGCAGCCCATGTCAGACGATCTAAGAACTTCCGGCGGTGGACGTAACAGATGTTTGAAGGTTAGCCGACAGAGACCAAATATCAAAAATATTCACTGAGCTCTCTGTGGTCTGTACTGCACTGATGTCAAAAATCAGACAAATGACCGATCTGTAACAGCTGTGACAGAATATAACTTAATTCTTATTCTGTTCATGACTGTGAGGTTTGGCGTCTACACTCGGGCCTACAGATTGATGCCACATCACTTCCTGATAAACCCTTCCACGCCGTTTTAATTTTAAAAATTTGCTTTTTTTCCAGGCCGACTGACAATAAACGCAAAACCCGGTCTCCTGGAAATCCTGTCCAATTCAACCAATCAGAAGTGGCCCAGAGGAGTTTGTGAGTTAAAGATGACATTGTGAAAGTTGAAATTCTGTATTGAATTACTCACTAACTAGACATTTTTATTAATCTCTTTGTTTGGTTGAACAAATCTCGGACTCCATTCACCACAATACCTAAATGCAGTGACATTCAAGAGTACCAAAAAACGTACATTCTTCAAAATATCTCATTTTATGTTAAACAGTGCAATTTTTCCAACTATGGAAGTCAGTAGGGTCCAAAAACTGTTTGGTTATAAGCATTCTTCCAAATATCTTTCTCTGTCTTTATCAGAACGAAGACCTTTTCAGATAACTCAGCTGTGAATAAATGATGACAGAATGTTTATTTTTGGATGAATTATCCCTTTCTGATCCCAGCTCCAGGGTTAGAAAATGTTCAGATAATAAAATGCATTCCTCTGTATTTTTATATTTATATTAATTCGTAGTATTCAGTTCATATAACATTTTGAAACAAAACTTTGAAATGTTGTATTTTATACATTGATCATTAAAATATTCTTCAGAAAATATGTCATTAAAGTAAAGTAACGTTATATCTTTCAAGTTACCGAATGAATAAAGCAACGTTATGGACATTATGGTGTTGTATGGCCACATTGAAGCGATCCGAATGTTTTCTGTGGATTGTAGTTTGGAGGTCTGGAGGTTAAAGGTCATCCATAGTGCATATTTTTTTAATACATTTGGAGATTCTGGTGTGTTTTTGCTCTAATGTTAGCATACAGCAGCACATTTTATTTTTGGGCTTCAATGAATGTCTAGTTTTAACATACATTGGTTATGTGTGTGTGTTTGTTTGTTTGTTTGTTTGTTTGTTTGTTTGTTTGTTTGTTTGTTTGTTTGTTTGTTTGTTTGTATTTAATATAATTATAAATAGCTTTACAATACGCGCTTGACCTTGTTTGATTGCCGTTCACTTTTAAAAGTTTTTTTAACGATTTTATCCTATAAATGTATCCTACATCCACATTTAAACTGAGCATATTACTGCAAGACAGTGACAGTATGAAACTCAAATTAAATCAAATTAAATGCAAATGTATGATTAGTGTAATGATTAAAAATTGAAACAATATCTGTTTTATTTTCATAACAGAAATTCAAAATATATTTGCTTTCCACAGATGCGATGTCAGGATTTTGGATTCACATGAAAAGAATCACACGCTTTACATGTGAGAAATGTAAAATGCTTGTTGTATTTCTTTAATGGTTAAGCCTGCTTGATTTTTTTGATGATTTTAATGATCATCAGAAGCATGTGTGTGTTTTATTTGTGTAATTAATTATAGTGCACTTTAATCTTTAATAATGTTTTTTTTTTTCCGAGGCTGAAATCCCAGCCACATGGTCCTGTGTTTTAACATCAGATCAATTACGCATGCAGCCACTTTCATTAAAGCGGATGTTTTTGATCCAAAGAGTAAGAATTAAAAGAAAAGCTTCTGTTGAAACTCAATGAAACATTTAAACTATTATGAAACGTGCATGACAGTTTTCCAAAGACACTAGATTTGCATTTTTAGATGGTAAAATAATCATTTTAACTCAAAACAGATTAATCTTTCGTCATTTTGTGATTGTTAAATACTAAAGAGTACTAAAGTTAAAAATACTAAAGAGTGTTGAATGAGTGTTTTAAAACACCTATTCAACACAATTCCAGAGGACAGAATATCCCATTTTTAAGGTAGCACTTAAGGACCTCTTGGAAGTCTAATCAAATGTTACTGAAATTCAGTTTTACATGCTCATGTCTATAATAACACAGTTTTAAGGCCTATGATGGAGAGAGAGTTGAAGTACGATCGTATTTGAGTATAATTAAAAAAAGTGATTATTTTACGCTGGGATTATCCCGGAGGTCCAGCTGGTCTGTGGAGGATTTGCACACTCTTCACCCTGGGCCGGAGAAAGGGCAAGCTCCCAAGGGATTGAGCCAAATTGGCTCCCTAACCAAGAGATCCCAAATCTATGCATACTGTCGCTGAAGTCACAACTCTGATTAATAAACAGCACATGAATCTAATAAAATCAGTTGTTTAGGATTCTAAATCCCTTTTATTTAAAGTCTTATTCTTAAAGTCTTCTTAATAGTTCTTGTGTTTAATATTTTGCAGTTTAGCCATACTACCATGTTCATATTTAGTTCAAACTGAAAAAAAACACATTTTAAGTGTGGTCTCTTTTCCTTTTCAGGGTTTGCGATTTCAGTTTGTTCAACAGAAGTACAGGAATAAATCAGTTGTGGATTTTGGATTATGTAACAACTGTTTTTTTTTTGCTCATGTCTTTTAAGATATACATCTGACTGGCATCCATTGTCTAAAAATGTGTTATTTGTTTATTATATAATTCACAGTTAATTTGATGTAAAAAGCAAGAAAGAGATTATAATGTTGAAAAAAATGATAAATCTTCTTAAATTCCCTGCCTATTTTATTTATTTGTAATTAATACATTTAATTGGAATATGAACATGTATTCCATGCACATTTTTAGAATCCTGACTTTAAAAAAAAAAATTAAACAGATTATAAAAATATTAGGAGCATACACACTATTAAAATATATAGAAATATTTATTATATAATATAATATTTGACAAAAAACCTTGCTTGTTTAATCCTGAGCTTTTGGAGATTATTATAAATAAAACCTGGGAATAAAGTATGAGCTGTTGAATATATTACAGTGTTTTTATTAGCATGATATGTGCAGCACACCTGAAGTCGTTGGCCCAGGTGAAGTAAAATCTCTACCTGAAATATTAACGTGTACATCTTAACTTTGATATATCGATGTGTATTTGTCTCATCTATTCACAGTGGATTTGACAGTGACAAGTCTATGTTGAATATTCTCACATAGCACATAGAAAACTTTGCATTGCTGAACTATTCTCCGGGTCCCTGTGTTAAAAACCCAAACAAAGAACGTCTATAAAAAACGCCAGTCTTTAGATTTCCTAAAGGAAGGTCTCTTCATATGTCTCTGCCCTCGTAAGATGTTCACAGGATCCAGAATCATGACAAGCATTTATTAACACCTGAAACCTTTCATCAGAAGCTCTAGTAACACTATCATAAGATGGTGGAGAGCAGGCCGAGTATGCAGACTCGGAGGGTTCCACTTTCCTATGACCGTAGTTTGCCCTGATCAAAGAGACGATAAGTCCTTCTTGTTCCGGAGCGTTCTCCTCATCCACGGATGAGACCCGGTGTATCTGTCTGTACAGGTATGACGCTTGTTTTAACTGACGTCTCAGTAGGTGTCCTCTATAGGCACGCTGGATAGTGCCGGCTGATATTTCCTCCTGCTTGCGTCTCAGTGTGGTGGTTATGGGTTCGTAGGATATCTTGGAGGGGTTCGCCATCATGAATTTCTCCTCCATCTGCTGTTTCAGAGCGTCCATTTCTCCGGTCTCCCCGAGAACACGCTTGGTGAAGGCGAACAGAATGTCCAGACAGTGGATCCTCTCTCCGCTGACCATGGGTAAGTCCATTTGGATGAGCTTGATTTTGTTGGGTTTGGCGATGCGGAGAGGTTCCGAAAGACTGTCTGCAAAACTGGAAAGTTTGGAGTACTCTATAAAGTGTGTGGCCTCGACATCGAACTTTTCCCAAACCTCGTAGAACATCTCGAAGTCGTCTTCGCTCAGCGGTTCCGTGCTCTCCTCGGTGGCCACGCTGAAGTTTTCCAAAATAATGGCAATGTACATATTGACGACAATCAGGAAAGAAATGATGATGTAACTCACAAAAAAAGTGATCCCTACAGAGGGGTTTCCACAGTTGCCCTTTGTATGAGTTCCGGTGTTTATGTAGTGTGCGTTGCATTCTTCAGGAGAATTGTTCAGAATGGGATCCAGCAGGTTATCCCAACCTGCAGACGTGGTGATCTGGAAGAGACATATTATGCTGTTCCCAAAAGTTTCAAAGTTAAACATGTCGTCAATCCCTCCTTGCTTTTTCACATAGGCGAAGTTCGCCATGCCGAAGATGGCGTAGATGAACATGACCAGGAAGAGGAGGAGACCAATGTTGAACAACGCAGGAAGTGACATCATTAAGGCAAAGAGTAACGTCCTTATTCCTTTAGCTGCTCGGATGAGTCGGAGAACCCGGCCTATTCTTGCCAACCGGATCACTCGAAACAGAGTCGGTGACACAAAGTATTTCTCAATGATGTCGGCCAGAACAATTCCTGTAAGATTATGTAAAAAAAACAACATTTTAGGTTTAAGCAAACAATGACTGTCCAGGGTATCTTTAATGCTTGGATATTGCCCTTTTATTTCTACAGATTTGGAACAACCTTTAGAGGAATGAATTCAGCTTATGGTGAGCCATGACTTAACATACTGTGTATGTGTCTTACAGTCTCTTACCGATGATAGAAAGAATGACGACTACAAAGTCAAATATGTTCCAGCTGACTGTAAAGAAGTAGCATCGGAGGGCGAAGAGTTTGAGGAGGCATTCGCTGGTGAAGATGATGATGAAGGCCAGGTTGATGTTGTTGAGGATGGACTCCATGCGAGGCGACTGCTCGTCAGTCTCCACCATCATGGTTATCATGTTGAGTATGATGAGCATCATGATGGTGATGTCAAAGGCTTGCATGGACACCAGGTCAAAGAAGAAAGCTTGAAGAATGTTCTGGACAGAGATGGTGATAAGTTGAGTTTCCTCCAATTATTATGCACACAGAAATTCAACTGATCAGCTTAATATGTAAAGATTTTTTGCTTTGTTTGTAAATGATGAAAAATGTATTATTTTGGGTGAACTATTCCTTTATGCAAGGATACATAAGGATACAAACGGAATTGTAATTTATAAATAATGACGCACAAGCCAAAGAAAAGAAATCATTATTTTACCACTGGTCTTGGAATTGGCTTCTGTGGCTTTTTTGATCCCAGTTTTTTCATAGCGTTGTAATATTTCTTCTGCTCTTCTGTCATGAATAAATCCTGACCACCTTAACTCAGAACACATCACAGCTGTTACTATCATGAACACACTGAATGTCACCAAGAAGGATGTGGGTTTTTAAATGAGCACCTATCATTCTTTTCTGTTGGTTAAAGTTGTCGATGATGACGCCGATGAAGAGGTTTAGCGTGAAGAAGGATCCAAAGATGATGAAGATGACGAAGTAAAGGTACATGTAGAGGTTTATCTCTTTGACGGGCTGTTCCTCAACCTGATACAAAGGTAACAATCATCTCAGGTATAGGTCTGATTAAGTTTAACATTTTTATTTAGCATGTAATACTCTGGTTTTTCTTAAAGCGAAATGCAAATGAATGTGAATCCTTTTATTGTTAAAATTGTATGTAACAATACAGTTTAAAAAGTTGCAATACTTTTTGTTTGAGGAATAGATCACTCTTACCCCGCGTGAATCTACGGCCGCATACATTATCTCCATCCAGCCTTTAAAAGTTGCCTGTTAAACAGAAGATTTAAGTACACACCCTTCGAAATTGTTTTAATATAAAAGAAAAAAACAAGATTTCTTTAAATGTGTTCTGATTCAGACTGTCAGGATTTGTGTCTTGTCTTTCCGTGTCTGTGTGATCTTTTGATTTTAGTCCTGTCTCTTGTCATGTGTTTTGTAGTTCTGTGTAGTTCTTTTTCTCATTGGTCCTGTCCTGATTGTTTCCCTGGTGTGTCTTATTACCTAGTTAACCCCAATGTATTTTGAAATTATATACACAAACACTTACATGTAAAATGATAAAAAAATGTATTTACTTTTAAATTCCATTCCTTGTTAGTATAAATAAATTCATAAAAATACTATACATACATGAATGTTTATGTCTTGTATTTATAATTACTAAATCATATGCACTATATGCGATTAATCGCGATGATTATTTAATAGTCCTAGTTTTGGGGTTAGACGTTAAAATGTGAAGAAAAAAAAACACTAAAAGGTCACTCACCACTTGTAAAAGTGAGAGGTAACCAAGACCCACGTTGTCGAAATTGACTTTCACTTTGGTCCAGTAGAACTGAGAGTCGTTCATGGCCTGGCATTCGGACTTGTTGTTGACCAGGGTCACGTTGTGGATGTAACCCGTCCTGTTCACACATTTTCCAAATTTCCCAGCGAAAAGGTTGACGCCCATGATGCTGAATATGAGCCAGAAGATCAGGCACACCAGCAGAACGTTCATGATGGACGGGATAGCACCAATCAATGCGTTCACCACAACCTGGACAAGAAACAACACTGATGAGATTTGCCATAAAACTGAGTTTTAGAAGAGAAAATAAATGTAAGTTTAAATAAGCTTTATTATATTTCTGTCCAATTTGTGTAGGTGATGAGAAAACAACACACCCGCATTCCTTCAAATCTAGACAAGGCTCTCAGAGGTCTCAGAGCTCGAAGGGTCCTCAAAGATTTAATCGCTCCAAAGTCCGAGTAGCCCAAAGAGTTAGCCACCAAACTTATGAGAGACACCTGGCACGGGTAAACACACAAACACACATCAGTGAGAAATCTCTCTATCGAACAAAACACAGGACAACAAATCTTAAATGCATGGATACACTGACATATTGTCTTTTTTGATCAAATCTGACTTGGAGAAATCACAATTACGCCTTAAAAAAAGAGAACATTGATAAAGAAACCATTGAGATGTATACATTGTTTGAGTTTATCTCCAGGCACATTATGGAAGGCTGTGACTGTAGGTACACAGGATTTCAATGATGTGAAATGACAACAAAACATGAACAAGTAAGTATATATGTACATGTCAATCGATGTACAAACCCACAAACTCAAATTTAGTCATTTGTAAAATCTATATGCATATACAATTCATCAAAAGTGTTATTTGTATTACATAATTATTGTATAGTTCCATTTTTTGGATGGAATTTGTCATCCAGAAAGTGTTAGGTAAACTATAAAGTAAGTAAATTGTGAGTTATAATATAAAATATTTTCATGTTTCTGCAACATATCTAAAGAAGATATTTAAAATCAAATCTATGAGTAAGAAGAAAATCAACTAGAGAAAGATAATATACATTAATATTGCTATATAACACAAATGGATATAAAATAGAATAAATAAATAGAACGAAAAAATTAGGAGACAATCAGAAGTGTCCTGCAAAGATCAAATATTTTGTGTTTACCTTGAAAATATTTTCAGATTCACTTGAATTGTCTTATTACTATTAAATTCGGATGAATGTAAAATGATAAATAACATAATTGTGATGTAATAATTTGATCTTCTTCAGATAATTTGGTGATAAAAATGAGTTGACTTTGATATAAAAGCCAAGGTCATGCGGGGCTGTAAGATGTTATCATGTTAGAATAATTTTAATGATAAAGTTGAATAATTGTACAAATAAATGTTCAAATTGTTTCAGAGACAGAGAGAGACAGTGGCATTTATATCTTGGAGTGGACGAGAGGAAAACTGCACCTTTGTTTTAAGCCTTTACTTACCTTAGACCTTTGACCTATGAACTTACCCTATCATTAGAGGTGTGTGTGGAGATCTGTGTGGGTGACACGAGCAGGTGACATCAGGTGAGACACACTGAGACACACCGTTTTTTTGTGAGTTTGTGTGTTCATGTTTGACGATGTAAAATATACCTACGTTTTTTTCTCTGTCTGTTTGACCCCAAAATGATTTATTATAATTTGATAGTTCACATGCATGCCACTTTGTAAGTATGTTAATGCGAAATAAAAAAAAAAAAGATCTTAGCAAATAAGAAAGGTGCACTCAAACAATTTCACTCACATCGACTATCAGAAAGTCCAGCCAGCACCAGTAGTTGGTGAAATATTTCTTGAACCCGTACGCGATCCATTTCAGAAACATCTCCAGCACAAAGATGTAGCTAAAGACCTTGTCGGCATATTCCAACAACACCTTCACCACCTTTCTCTGCTCTATGTAAATGTCTTCAAACGCCTGTAAGGAAACAATGCGAAAAAATACAAATCAGAACAGCTAAAAATGAATTTCGTAAACAATTATTCTATATCAGCACTGTATAGAACCGTCAAGTGCTTTGATTTTTAAAAGATTCAATTTCATCATTATTCATCAATATTTACCCTCGTGTCATTTCAAACCTGTGAAATTATAAATCTTCTGTACAACAAAAAAAGATGAAATAGACATTTCTCAAAAAGGTTCCACAGGCTTTGAATGCCATGACAGTGAATATTTAAATGGGAAAAGTTTTCTGATGAACTTTGATTTGCAAAATAAATGAATGGGTTCAATCTGGACTTCTCACCAGAGCTCCGCTACTGAGAAGTATCATGAAGATGATGAAGGTCTCAAACCAGCTGTGCTCCACAATCTGATAGCAGGTCTTCCTCAACCTCCACCATATCTGTCCCAGACCTTGTGTTGTGTTAATATTACAACACTGACAGAGTATCATGCAAACTGGATAGAAACACAGATCACGGTCAGCTGACCATTCATGGTGTCTGTATATATATAAATATATCAGAGATCTTTAATTTTCTTACAGTTGGGGAAACACTCGTCTGGTTCCATGCCGTCATCCGTCATCTCATAATCCTCTTCCTCGTCCTCTCCTGGCTTCCTCAGATCCGCCGTGCTTCCCTCAGACAGACTTATTATCTAGTGGACAAAGCAGCATTGAGAGAGAGTTTATCCAAAAATAAACATGATTTTGTGTTCTGCAGAAGATACTCAAACAGATTTGGAACAACACCAAGGAGAATAAATGATGATATCATTTATATTCCCTTTAGGAATCATTGGATTGTGTTTGAAAATATTCTTTCGTAAATATATATATGAAAATTGTGTTAATTAGATTTGTGTATTAATAACACAATAATAGCCTAGTTCTTACACAGCCTTGTACATATAAACCACATGAAGACAATTCCTCTGGAAGATTAAACATATGTACAGTATCAAATACATATGGTGTGATGCTGGCTTATGCATCTAATCCATATGCTCACAAACATATGTGTGACCCCTGGTGTAATCTGACACACACAAATTCACAGACAGCAGTTTTGTCGAGATTTCTGCTATGTGTAAAGGCAGAATATTTTAAATGATTAATTGAGATTACTCGCTTTAAGGTGCCAACACAATCCTATAGTGCTTAATCCCATATTTCAGGTGAGGTGTGTTTACGTGCGTGCGTGCGTGTATGTGTGCGTGTGTTTGCATGCTTCTATGATTTAAGACTTTTAACTGCCTCACTTTCTAAGAGCCTTTTATGGTTCCCCTAAAAAATGTTACTTAAAAGTCATGATCTCAATTGACTACCATAGTAGAAAAACTCTGATAGTCGATGTGAGTGAAACTACTTTTCCCTGTTAAACGCAGAAGGAGATATTTTTAAGAATGAACAACTGCAAAAAATTCTGGGTTAATTTTGTCTACCATCATTCTTCCTGGTATGGTAGTCAGTGGGGCTCAACAACTCTTTGTTTACAAGCATTCTTCCAAATAGCTTTTTCTGTCTTCAACCAAAATATTAAATTTAACAGATCTGGAACAACTTGCGAATGAGTTATTGTGAGATACTGAATTTTCCATTTTTTGGAAACTAATTCTTTAAAAGGTTGTTTGAGGATCAAGAGTTGGTTTTAGGGTTTAGGCTATAAAGAAGAGCAGGATCAGGCCCATTTGAAATGTAAAAATATTGTCAGATATATGAGGGGTTAAAAGGAACCTCAAAAAATAATTTAAAGGAGGGGTAAAATTCTGTTTCATGCATTATACGTGCTTAAGACTGTCAAACATGTTGTCATGTTAAACGTGTTTCCTTAGTTAAAAACCAGGTATTTCTGTATTTCAATCCCTCCGTAAAGACTACGGCTTTGAAAATGTTTTTCAAACAATCAATTTTCTGACGTCATGAAAACAGAAGTTATTTATTGGCCATTCGTCCGTAAAAAAAATTTACACTACAAGATACCAAAATTCCACACTTCAAGATTTACATAAGAGTGACAGAAACTGTGTTTTACTTCGTCTTTCATGCTATGATTGTTTTATGAATGATACACTTCATTAATTTTAGTTTTATCATTCGTTAAAACGTGTGTGTGACCTGCATGACGTGTTCCTTTGAAACATAAAGGGTTTATTGATTTGTACTAATAAGGGCTCTGTTCCCTTAACAAAGCATCATCCCATCGTGACATGGACACATTGTCTTTGCTCCTCTGCCCTGTTTTCTTATATAACAGACATGAGGTGCCTGATGCGTTCATCTTTGTCTGCGCACCAGATTATCAGATTATGAATCTGCATGTCTCCGCCAGACGCACCACCCGGTGCCTCAGAAGCGCATCCTACCACTGACCTTTGACCCCAGTCACTCACTTGAAATCTCACACTGTCACAATAAAGATGAATTTGACATATGTCTTCCAGGTCAGATTTGAACCGAAAGGATCAATGTGTGATGTTAAATATCAATTTATCACCGTTTTTTGTTCATCGTCCTCTGATGTGTCGGACTCTTCATCCTCTTCTTCAAGAAATTCCACATCGGATTCTCCGGGCGCGATGGGCACGCAGATGGTAAGATTGGGATTGGTCATGTAAGTGTTCTCCTTTTCTGTGATAACATACTTCTCTCCCAACTTTCCCCCGTTGCACTCCACGTGGTTGACCTTTAGAGATGCTCGTACCTCCGTGGCTTTCCGTCGGCTCCAGGATAGATTCCCAGTGAAGAGGTCTTTAATGGTGCTGAGCAACCACGTAAAACCCGACTGGATTCGAGCGATGGCAATCTGAAGATTGTTCATTTCTCCGTCATCGTCGGGCGCTGACAGATTATCAGAGCTGAAGGAGCTCAGTAACAGAGCAAGAAACAAATTCAGAACCTACGGAGAGAAGAAGGAAAGTATTGGTGACATGGACTTCACCCTCATGTCACACCTGAAGAAGGTATTCTGAAGAATGTTGGTGACCAAAAGGCAGTCTCATGAACTCCAAACCACTGATACATTTCTCTAAATATCTTCTTTTGTGTTGCAGGTATAGATACAGGTTCAAACTGAAATGAATTTGAATAAACGGCACATTTTTTTATTTATGTCCCTTTAAAGAGGGGTCATGCATTACTTTAGGGTGACATTGGCCGACAGGATTTTGCCGATCTGTCAGACAATCCACACTCCTCCATAACTCTCTGTCCTGGTGTTATTTCCTTGTGGGATGTTGAAACACAAGTCAATCTTGTAACAAAGGTTATCCGATCTGAAAACCCATGTTATCGGTAACAGCAACATCTCTTTTAACAGCGGTAAGGAAGAGCCATTATGAGTTAAGCTCTTGTTCTCTTGAGTCGCTTACAAAAAATTTTTTTTCTGTCATCTGGATTTTTGAAATAAGTTTGTATTCTGACTTTTAATCCCAATAAAACACAAAGGTAATCCTTCCTTAACAGAGAGAGAAGACAGATTATACTGGATGTTTTAAATTTGCTGCATGAAGGACTGAATATTATTACAATTTAGAGTTAATTCCAAATCTCGAAATTCTGGTGATATACATTTTAATATTCATGTATGAAACTGTGTTTGAACATTTAATACAATTAGATAGAATTTTTATGAAAAGATCATGTTCGCATACATTTACTCCCAAAATAAAACCAAATGAATAGTGGATTTTTTAGTAATTTAATCAATTATCAAGCAAGTAACATCTACTTTTCTTGTGCAAATATATACATATATATATATATATATATATATATATATATTTATATATCATATTAAGTATTCTTAGTATGTATATAAAGTAACATATTAAGTAATTTATTATGTAAAAATGTAACATTTTAAAGTCAATTTTAAAAACGTATTTGCAAAGTACACTAAAAAAATTGTGCAAACTAAGGTTTTAAAGAATAAACTTTACAAAAGCAAAACAATAAGTGCTTCAACTAATTTCTCCGCCTGCATATTATTTTTTCAAGCTCTATTAACCAATCATCTCCATCGTGTATGTACACACAAAGCATTGTGGGAAATTAAGGGCAGCGCATGATATAAATCAAGTTATCTCAGGAGACAGAAAGTACAACAAACGTTAGATTCGTGCCTTAATGCCTTTAACGTGACCGACGCAGTTTAGAGCTTTTGAATACAGCCAATATCTAGAGAAGAGGTTCATTACATCACATTTTTAAGGGTTCAGTTATAAGGCCCCTGTTTTCTAAAAGCATCACGCTAAAGTCACAGATAAAACACAGACGCATGGTGTTTTTTACTGTTCACCACAATAACACAAAAGATTTCAGCTATTCATAGCTATAAATATATATATATATATATATATTCAGCTATATATAGCAATACAGTATGCTTAAGCACCTAAACTTGTTCCACAAACATGTTTCCAGATAGCACAACAGCAGACTTCTTGGTAAGATCTTGGTATTCAGGTGTAAATTGACTTCTTCCTGTGTCCACCGGTCCTGTTATTTTGATCCCAACCTGTTTACTGTATGTTTGAGAATATACGTGATTTCCTTTGGTAGTCGTCTTAATGTAAAAATGGAAACTTGGGCAGCTTAGGCGGCTTATTTTCTGGGAAAAAACCTTCATTTAGTCTGCTTAGAGGTCACGGCTGGATCTCGACGGAACATCTGGCGGAATTAAGTAATATTTCTCTAATGCCAACTCATGTGTCCCTTTTTGTAAAATGTGTTTGAATTCAACTGAAGCCAAGCAAACCCCTGAATGTATAGTCAGCGTGTCGTTGGCTTTTTAATATTTCTAAAGTAAAACGGTTTGTAAACGAGTTTCATTTATATCTAAAATCAAAGGAGGTTTTATACTTACCACCAGGTTTCCTATGACCATAACCAACATGAAGACCAGAATGCAAAGCGGCTGTCCGGCAACCTCCATGCAGTCCCACATGGTCTCGATCCACTCGCCGCACAAGACTCTGAACACGATGAGGAACGAGTGGAAGAAGTCTTTCATGTGCCAGCGAGGAAGCGTGCAGTCCTTGCTGATCTTACAAACACAATCCTGATAATTCTTCCCAAAAAGCTGCATCCCCACCACGGCGAAGATGAAGACGATGATGGCCAGGACCAGCGTCAGGTTCCCCAGAGCTCCCACAGAATTACCGATGATCTTTATCAATGTGTTGAGCGTGGGCCATGACTTTGCTAACTTAAAAACTCTGAGCTGAGGACAAAACACAGAAGGCAATTTACAAAGCTTCATTGTGACCTACATTAAAATTTGCATGCAATGCAACTACACAACAAAAAAAGAAACCGTAGCCTACTTTTTGAGATTTTTTTTAACCAATGAAATTTTCAATCTGACTAATGGATAAAGGCTTACAGCTCTGTCGAATATGCACTTGTGGGTGAAGTCATAAAACCAAAAGATTTAAACATAAATACATAGACGGCGGTATTAAACAACAGTGTTTAAAACCACAATGTAAAAAGACATTAAGATGTGTGTAGTTTTAATCTGATGATGTATGGTAAAGCCCGTTGAGTTCAAGGAGGTCAGATGGTTCAGATGGAATGTGTGGATGTGTGTATCACATGTATGCTATATTTTTTTATTAATTGAACCAACTTTAAAGACGTCACTCAAAGAAATGACTGTTTTTACGTGAAACAATTTACACAAAAAACAAATTTAATAGCTTTGAAATTAAGTACATAAACTGTTTAAATGTGTGAATGTGTAAGAAAATATATTTTAGAAATAAAATATTTCTATTAGAATTCCTTAAAAATATTTTTTTATATTATAAATTAACATTTGTTAATGAAGTACTTTTTTTTCATTATATAAACTTAAAAATTATCTGGAAATTTTAGAAAAATTAACCTGTTGGGCTTTTAATAAATTATTTTCCACTGAAAAAAAATCAATTTTATGTTTTCAAAGGATTTTCTAAAGGATTCCTGTCTTTTTGAGAAGATACACTTATGAAAATTGGTTTGCAGTACTTCTATATAATGGCGAAAAGGACTGCAGCTTCAATCGACCTTTTGAAATGTATCGATATTGCCTTTAAATATTAATTTGAGCTAAACATGTCAAGTTTTATATCCAGATTGTAAACTCACCAGTCTGAATGATCGAAGGACTGATAAACCTTCAACGTTGGAAAGACCCAACTCCATCAGACTTAAACAAACAATAACTCCATCAAAGATGTTCCATCCTTGCTGAAAGTAGTAGTACGGATCCAGAGCCAAGACCTTCAACACCATCTCAGCTGTAAAGATTCCAGTAAACACCTGGAAAAAACAGTACACCAAACGACATTTAAATGTCTGAAGTTCACATCAAATTGAATCAGCGACATGAAATATGAATACTGTCCCTACCAGATTTCCAACGCTGAGCATGCTGTTGAATTCATCCGTCATGGGATAATGCTCCAGCGCCATGAACAATGTGTTGAGCACGATGCAGATAGTAATGGCGAGATCTAGAAAAGGATCCATCACCATGACATTAACACCCTCCTTCAGTCTCAACCAGGCCGGAGAACACGACCAGATCAAATACTTCTTGGCGAATTCATACAAGCACGGAGGACATTTCTGATGGGCTTCTTCAAGTTCTAAGAGGAACACAATGAAGATTATGACATGAGGATGTCGAAAATTAGGATGTCTGATATTTTGTGTCTTAGAGATGAAATATTTTTTATAAGTACTAAGTATGTCAATTTAATGTTAATAAAGTATAAATCTCACCATCCATGGCATCGCTGAAGAAGCTGATGGAGCTCAGGCCTCTCTTTCTGCGAGGAGGCGGGACTTCCTCCTGCACATCAGCTGTTTGTTCTTTTTGACACGTTTGCTCCTGTCAATCAAAATGAGCGTTGTTAATAATGACATAAGGGTGTGTACAAGGGTGTGTACATTTAATTTTTGATTTGAAATCATATTGGCAGCTTTACTGACCTTGTCGTCTCTGTCCTTCTCTACGCCGATGGTTGGCAGCGATGTCGGGGTGTGCGGCCTAACCCCCGTATTACCGTTCTGCTCCAGAGAAACATTCAGTCTGCCATTGAGTGTGAGGATGGGCGTCAACACCTGCGAGGAGTGACTTCTGATGCTGCCTGTACGACGCTTATGCCATGGGGTCGCCATCGATCCCGCCCGGCTCCGCCCGTCTCCATGGATACTGCGCTCATCATCGGCGAAGTCTGCCTCCGAATTGTTGCGTGGACGGAAGGTGAAGATGCTGATCTGACTTCCTCGACGGGTGCTCAGAGGATGTGAGGAGAGCGTCGCCAGGAGAGGATGAGCTGGCTGGAGGAGAACGCGTTTTTAACATTTTACATTGTAAATGATAGTTTTAATGTCATACTTACTTTTTCATCAAACAGATCAAACTTTGATGCTCGGAGATCTGGGTTGTCCTCTGTCTCCTCTGACAGTGTCCTGTGGGATCTCGTTCTGCTTCGAGTTTGTTTTACGGAGTCTTTACAGGAGAATGCAGATGGAGATAATTCTGCAGCCTGGATGGCTTCGGCTTCTTTCCTGCGCTGTTTCGCTAATGCCTAACACCAAACATAACATACAGAAATGTGTTTTTAATGTTAAAATTACTTTTGAATTTGCATTGCATTTTCTGAGATCCATATTCTTTATTTACATTGACAGAAGTTTAATTAGACGTTGATGTGACGTACCCTCTGCTCCTTGCGTAGTTGTTCCATGGCCAGCTGAAACTCCCTCTCTTTGGCCCAGGCCTCTGCGATGGTCGCCTGGTTCTGCTCTTCATATGCCATGGCCACCACAGCCAGAATCAAGTTTACCAGGTAAAAAGAACCCAGAAAAATCACCAACACAAAGAAAACCATGTAGGTCTTCCCTGCGGACCGCAACGTCTGCCGGAGAGGAGGAATTATCACGGATATTAAAATATTATTCTGTATCTATATTTGTTTTAAAAGTTCACTTTAAATGTTAGAAATAGATTGAAGGACAGATTAAATATAGATTTAAGTGTAATCTAAAAGACAAAAATATCTCTCCTCATTGTGGACACATGAAAGTTGTTTTTTTATTTTTTATTTTTTGTGAAATTATTATCACATTCTCTTAAAGTATTCTTAAAGTAATAGTACACCCAAACACTTTTTTCTGCAGAACACAAAAGAATATGTTGTAAAAATTGTTGGTGCATAAACAATTTTGACTTTCCTTTGTTGAGCACAAAACCCCTAAGACATTCCTCAAAATGTCTTCTGTATGGTTAAATTTAAACAAAATGTGGGGGAATTAATGATTAGAATTTTACATTTTTAGTAAACTATCCCTGTAAAATTAAAGTTGTTTTATTTGTAGTATAGAAAAAACATTTTTGTACTTTTACAAAGTATCTTTAACATTCTTATAACCTTTCTTTTTCACAAAACGTTTCTTACACTGAACAAGGATGACACATGATGTCGAGTGTAATTTACCTGATGATAAAGGTTTTCCCAGTAATCTTGTGTCATTAATCTGAAGAGAGCGAGGAAGGCCCAGCCAAATGTGTCGAAACTTGTATAGCCGTAGTTTGGGTTGCGTCCCATTCTCAAACACTCGAACCCATCAGGGCACTTTCTGTATTGAGAAAACATATTTTTAAAGATATCTAATAAATAATAAATCATTAAAACAAAACAGGTTTTAATCTCATGCGGACAATATCCACACGATATGTATGTTCATTATTGTTATTACTCAGGATTTTTTTAGTGGCCTTCTCAACAGGTTTTTACTAAAAGATTAAGTCTTCAATAGTGTTTGGATTATAACTCTTCTATTTATATAAACATTATAATGTCATTAATAAAGCTGGATAAATCATCTCAGATTTGTCCCGTAGGAGGACACAGCAGTTCACGAATAGAAGATTATGAGCAAACAGATGGGTATCGAGATGCACTAAATTTGTTATTTTTTCATTTTGGCCACAGTTTCTCCTCTCTCCTCCCGTTGCTATGCCGACATTAGGTTTGAGTGACAGGCCGAGCAGAGAACGGACACATGTCAATCTCACGGAAGGATCATTTAGTAATGCTGATGCCAACAGCTGGACAAAACCAGGCCATCTGTAAATCTCTAGGCTGAGGACAGAGTCACATCGCTAACATCATCTCAATCGCTGTGTGTTCAAACAAACACACACATTTACACAAAACAGTGCAGTACAACAACATCAACAGTAAGGTTTTGAAACAATGTAAACTGTAGTCAATCCGTTAATAATTTTTTTAAATCTGGAGGACAGAAACTTTTACAAAATTGGCTCAATTTTTCTTTTACTTCACTGATGTCTTAAAGAAACAGCTGAGATATTAAGCCCAATTTCCTTCAAGATTTCTATGTCTTGCAGATTTAAGTCCAGATTATTATCAGAGCTCCACATTAGTGCTATACCAATAAAGAACCAGCAATACTTTCAGAGCGATTTTATTTCAGCTGATGAATAAAAGCCCCAAAAAAATCTTATAACTCAAAGAAGTAATTTCTCTTCCATGTGTTTGTGTGCAGAAGTCTTAAGATGTTTTCTCCTGTATTGATCTCGAAAAGACGTCTAATTTACAGTTTGACACAATGTGTGGGATTTTCCTCTCTGTATCTCATGACATTTCATCAGCCTTGTTACTTATACAGAGAGAAAGAGCAGTCCTAATCCTCAATGTTCTGTTATCATAAAAACATCCATTAACAAACCTACAAAAGAGCTTATAGAGGAGATCAGATGTGAACATACAAGGAAATCCTCTCTGGGATGTGTAACGTGAGCCGGGAAGTGATAGTGATCGGAGTTCATAAAAGTGTATATAACACAAAATATTTCTGGTGAGGTGGATTTATGTGGATTTATAATTTTATTTTGGCCACACTTGTTGGGTGAATTGAGAAGCATTTCCTAGAACATTGTGTGCATATTTTGCGAATAAATACAATATGTTTTGGGCCTTGCGATATTATTATTAATTATTAATCTTGGATCAGCAAATGTTTTTTTTTATTGGTTCAACGTTTTATTTAATAAAGCTTAATTTTGCCTCCCATCATGTATTTTTTTTTCTAAAAAAATAACCTGCACGGTCATCATTCATTTATCTCTACATGATGGTGATTTCAACATTGACACAGATGGGTATTTGGTCACATAAAATCCTTGAACTGGCCCTGGCACTGTGAGCATCATTCTGTTTTGGGGATTTGAGAGATTATTTTCCCTCAATACCGAAGAGGAGAGACGGACCCACAATGGAAGATGTTTGCTCTTCATTCAATGGATTATCGTTATAGAAGTGATTCATTGTGTAAAAATATACATTAGTGGCCAAAAATAATATTTTAAATATTTTGTTGTTTTTTATTTGATATGAAATTATTTAAACATGCAAATCTTTATATGTATTCATTCCAATTAAAAAAACTTTTTTTAAATCATTTATTTGTGAATTCTCTCTTGTCATTCTCCAAGTTCTTAATGTTTTTGAGAGCCCCCTTAAATTATATTAACCGTACATCCCAAACACAACTACACAATATACAGTGCTTAAAAAATATTGCATTTATCTTTAATTATCTTTACATGGTAAAGTTGGCATGTGTCTGAGGGCAGATATCATTTTTGATCACGGTGTGTTTGCCAAGGACGTTTTAGATGCTATGGTATTTTAATGCATCACTAAAAAAGAATCGGGAAAATATTGACAGTATACCTATTTTTATTTTTTGAACCATGACGGACGTAAATACTTATTGAAATGCTTACTTGAAAATGTGCCATTCTTTACCTATTGATAATTTTAATCCCAAAACTAAAAGAATGATTAATTATGTCACTGTTTTACTTTCAATTATTGAACTTTTATCTTTTTCAGGTTATGAAATATTTCACAATGCAGCTTAAATGGATCAAAACCAACAGCAAATGTTGTAGGAATATTGTATTGTTTTAAACTTTATATAAAAACTGAAGATGTAAGAATTCAGGCGTAAGGAGAGATATCTTACCCAGCATCACTGGTGTATCCACATATTAAGGCATCCTTTGATCCTTCAATTTTGTAAAAGTTATCTGAGGAATCAAAAATAAAGAGATCAATTCAACCCTTAACCCACTGAACATCTATTCACTGTCATTTGAATCCTCAAAATGTTTTCTTAAATTTTTATATTACTTCTATAATAAAATTTTGTGTTTTTTGCACAGAATACTTGACAATATAAGACTGGATCGCACATAGATCATAATTCATAGTCTCTATATGACAGCTTGTTAAAACCACAAAATGTTTAAAGTCCATCTCTTGAACCTTCACATGTTAAGAAGTCTTTTAAGGAGGCCCAGGTCCTGTTGTTACAGACGAAGGTCCCGTTGCCGGGGTACGTGGAGTTGATGCAGGAGGCGGGGCTACGAACACACTTCTGTCGTAAGATGCCCATGAAGAGCTGCAGACCAATCAGAGCAAAGACACTGAGACAGAAAACAGTGAGGATCATGACATCTGCTAGCTTTTTAACCGACTGGATGAGAGCACCGACGATTGTCTTTAAACCTACGAGGAAACACACAGAGAGAGAACAAAGAGACGATAAGCATCTACGGTCAAAGGTCATTTGAAATTTGTTTAAAATCGGCTTTGAAACTGATAAAGGCAGTTTGTGAAATATTTCTAACCTGGGATCACCGATATTGTTTTGAGAGCTCGTAGAACTCTGAAGGTCCGTAGTGCTGACACGTTCCCAAGATCCACAAACTCTGTCACATATCTGGAAAGAGAAATCCAAACGCTTCACAAGAGCCAAAATCTAGGAACTCTGGTATAGATTCTATAGTCAAACAAAATACCATATTGTATAGTAATATACATCACTTTAATTTATTAAAACCTACACATAACGGTATTTATAATAAGATCTAGATATCATATTTGTCATTTCACAAAAGGCAATTTTATCCCTTGATTCTAATAATGAACATCATTTATATGAATAACATTTAGAAATCCAATAAATCAAAATACAAAATATTCTATGTACACATCCTATTCTTTCTTTCTTTATGTATCTATACCCTATCCAGAGTCATTTTAGAACAGATGATCTTGTTTTCTATAAATGGAATGTTAACCTTTTTTAACTAAACCTCTTTTCATTTTTGCTGATGCTACAAGACGCTTAATCCGCAGGAAATGACATCATTTCAATCTCTCAGCATGAGCAAAGTGACTTTACAAGCGAAGCCAAAATAATCCAATCAGCTTCGTGAGCATTGACCATTTCACTGAAAGACACGCAGATGATCCCACAAACATAAAATAATATTTATTTCTCACTTCAGGTCAAAGCATTTGTGCAAAACTTACAATGGACTCTGAAGCGAAATATAGAATATCTTCCAATAAATGTCTTCTCCTTTCTCAATCTCTCTCTATTGTATCAAAAATGTTCATATGTTACAGGTGAGAAAACATGAAAACAGTTCTGCACAAGTTCCTTCTTTAACTATCATGACATTTGCAGGGATTTGTGCTGGTTTTGGTCTTGTTCTCAGTTTTAGGCGGACTTGACTACCTTGAGATTATACTCACGCCATGACTATGACACTGAAATCCAGCCAGTTCCATGGATCTCTAAGGAAGGTGAAGGACTCCAGACAGAACCCTCTGGCCAAGATCTTTATTAAAGACTCAAATGTATAAATGCCAGTGAATGTATACCTGTAGAAAATACAAGCGAAAACATTAAAATACATGCTAATTATTCTGTTACAACGTGTTGAGCATATAAGATGTCAAACCTGTGTATTCAAGCATGCATTCGTCCAAATAACTTTAGTTAAAAGTATTTCACATTAACATGCTGCATGCTCGGATTCAATGCCATGCATGTGTTCTGGAATGTGATGACGTTATTTTGCTTAAATATCCAAGGATATGAATATAAAACTTCTAATCATCTTTTAAAAAGCTTAGACTCTGCAAACCTACACATATTTATCTCAAATTCAACACTGTAATGTATCTCTGTGCAACACAACAAGAAGTGACATCATGACAATGTGTCATCATTACAGATGCTGAGTCGGAAGAGAACAGGTTTACTCTTACCAATGCAGTTATCTGGAGCCTATAGCAAAGATCAAAAGTAAAAGTGTTTTTGAATATAAGTGTGTGCAGAATAATGCGTTCATGTTACTTTAGTTTAAGAATTTATAATTTTATCCATCCTAATTTGCTTGTAATTTTTAATACACACACACACACACACACACGAAAACACACACACACACACACACACACACACACACGAAAACACACACACACACACACAAACACACACACACACACAAACACACGAAAACACACACAAACACACACACACACACACACACACACACACATAGACACACTCTGACACACACACACACACACACACACACACACACACACACACACACACACACACATACACACACAAAAACCATGTCTTATACTTAAAGCGAGATGTAGAAACGCCTTGGGACAAACAGTATTAATATATATGTTATATTGTTAGAACAATAATAGTAATAAAAGTGTCACTCACTCGAGGTATTTGGTCCACTGTGGAGGATCTGACATCGCCATGAAGCAACAGTTTGTCAGAATTGTGCACATGATAAATAAACTGAACAAAGTTAACAAGTCAAGGAAAGGATCAGCAGTTCTGCACTTCACATTAGAAACTGAACAACTGTACTACATGTAAGCGTGTACAAAAGTTAGCACTTTTTAAAGCAGTTCTGGACTTTTATGAGATATGTGTGGCTTTGACCTCCCACAGAGGCAAGCAGCTGTTTTCCTGTTTTATATATTTGAGCCGTAACATGAACTCCATTGGGATTTTTTAAGCCTCCGACATTTAGGGATAATACCACAAATCACTGGCCCAGACTGAACCACATAATGATACAGCACATTCAGCTGAAGAACAGGGTTTTTATTTTATACGGAAAATGCCTGTAACACTTTTGTGATCTCAGCCTTAAACTAATGTAAAATAAAATACATCAATATTAAATATACACAAATAATAATATGAATTCTAATTAAAGTGTGTCGTCTTTTACTGATATTTCTTGTCATTTCAAACTTGAGCGTCTTTCTTTGGAAGAAAAAAAAGGTATTTTGAAGAATGTTGGTAACTGGTACCCTTTCACTTGAATTGATTTTGTGTTTATACAGTAGAGGTGGGTGACAATGATGTTTGGTTTACAGCTCTCCTAAAAATATCTAATTTTGTATTCTGCTGAAAAAAGAATACTTTGATATGACATATATCATATGAGTGTTGGGAAATAATGAAAGAGTGAACTATCACTTTAAAACCGTTTTACAAAAGTATTTGTTCAGCTTTTGTTAAAATATTGTATTGTTTAAATGTTTTAACAATTATGTACTCTGCATTTTGTGGTTTTACAAATAACATATTGCTTATACAAATTAGGTATTAGTTACCATTATTTGTGAAACTTTACAGAATATAATTAAATAATTTGTATTATTATTTTTTATTCATTATTTTTATTGTTATGTTTTCTTTTTTTTTTTATTTTATATGGCAGATCTGCTTTGCATAACATCACCATCAACACTATTAAAACAGCCAAAGTTATACTATTTCAAATAAAATATTAATTTTTATAATATATAACATACATGCGACTTTATTTAGAAAAAGATCTGCATATTACCAATATCATATCATGTGATGTGATAAATGTTTAAGCAAACACTTTTAATGGATTTTGTTTTTGCTGCAGAAACTCCATTCACTATGTGATCAAACCCATTCATCTGTTTACTGAACACCTGCATCAGACACGCCAACATCTGCCCTCACACATGATGCCAAATCACTTTGCTCTTATTTCATTTGGGGAATTAGAAAAGGAATATCAAGGGATTTGGCTGGCAATGCCGGGGAGGAACATCACAAAGCCGTTTCTTAGTGAGCCTTAGAAAATCTGAATCCTGTTGTGAAGCAATGTTTTGAAAAATGTCTCGGTAGTTTTGTGTTCATACATTGAGGGTCTGTGTTGTTTGGTTAGCACATTCTTCAAAATATCTTCTTTTCTGCTCATGTGACATCTTCCATTTTGGAAGCTAGATTAACATAACTTTTAAATATCTGTGATTCCTTTTAACATCTCCCTCTATTTTTTCTTCAGGTTATACACATGAACAGATACACAAACACACACACACACACACACACACACACACACACACTCATAGGCGCACACAAATTCTCGTATGGCTGTAAAAGGATATGAATGGACTAGGATTCTAATAGAGATTCTTCGAATGCAGTGAAAAGGACTAAATATGTAGATCGCAGATGTGGAACTAAAGCGAAAGAGGACTTTTCCTTTGTTTAGTACTACAAATGTCTGCAAAAGGGAACAAGATCACAATTAAATGTCAGATACGATTCTTAAAACTAAACTGATCACATTTGTTTGAGATGTTTGTATGAAACACATGAAGAGTATAAAGGTACATTTTTAAAATATGTCGCATGGGACTTATCACAAAATTAAACAGTTGTTTTAACATTACAGGATCTTTTGAGAAATTAATAAAACACTGCAGTAAAATTAAAGAATTAATTACACAAAACTCTAGAAATTAAAAATGTAAATAAACAAACAGTTTATGCAATGGAAATAGTGTGTATAAGCCAATATTTCTGGTGAATTACAATATAATACTTTAGCTAATCATAACTTAATTTTTTCTTACATATATACAAAACTTATACAGTAAATTTACTCATTTTTGTTTGTGAAAATTGTAGATTGTAGAAGTTAAATATTGAATGAGAAAGGTTTGAGATCCTCAATCAACATTTGTTTGCAGATTTACCAAATCTTAACTCAGTTTGGGACATTTTTAAGATCTCTGAAACTCTACTGAAGACATTTCAGAGATTTCTGACTCTTCTTTCCATTAGATATATATGAGATGCATCAAGTTGAATATTATCAGGAGGTTGTCCAGAAAGAGTTAAACTCACCCTATGATTTTTGAAGTAGAAAGGATCGATGTCTTCCAGCGGGACTCCGACCAGTCCTGGGGGAATGTCCCCAAAGATCCGTGGAAGCACCTTCCCGGCCTCCAGGTCAGGCCGGGGCTTGAGCTCCTCTGTGTATCCGAGGTCCGCCTGGTAATCTTTGGCGTTCTTCTCCTGCTCTTCACTGATCCTCTGCTCGATGGCCGCCAAAGACTCGCGAGTGAACGGCCGCAAGCCATCAGGCCCCGCTGATAGGAGCATGGTCGCCATCTTTTCATCCTGATTGTCCTCTAATAGAAGTTACTCAAAGCTGGACAGAGGCAATCATGTGTAAATAAAAAAATAAATAAGTATTTTTCTACCTTCTTTTTTTTCTTTCTTAAATAACATTGTATTTATGTTGTATATGTATATATAGAGAGAGAGAGATTGATGTTGATTGGACATTCTCTTTGGAATAAGTTGTATAACCCAAAGGTCAGACACAACTTCACACTATGTCCGACCTGCAAGATCTAACATTCCAGTTTCACCAAACTAATCCCACAATTATTTGTAACTACTTTACAAATAACTAATTAATATAACTTTGTACTTTGTAAATCATGCAAATATGTAGGATTACTGCAAAATAGACAATACCGATCACCCGCATCTAACATCACATCATATTAAAATGTACAAATGATATGCAACAAATTAGCCATCTTGTGAAATAGTTGTGTTGTTGTACAAGGTTTGATATAAGCATTCATGTTTCACTCGGAATCCCTTTGAAATTGCATTAATGCATTAAATAAAGTGCCACAGTTACATTCAATAATATCATTATTTAGATATAAATAAAGCACAACAATTTGATTGTTAATATTCATATATCACATATATATATATATATAATATTAAGTACAAATTTAAACAAAAAAAATTAAGTAAATTAGCTCATATACAAGATCAGATGTTCAACATGACTTTTTATTTTTTTAGTTTATTTTTATTATTTATACAAAAGTGACTTAGATGCTGGGGTCTACATTGGTTGTAGTTGTGATAGATCTGTAAATATAAAAAAAATTGTTGTCTGTTTTCAATTAAAAAGCAAATAATGCAGTAGGTTCACCAACAAACATTCAAAAACCTGAACATCATGAATGGGTAACACATGTTAAGTTTCCTGCAATATAGATCTTCAAAGTATGCTTCTAGGTTTTGTATATTTATTACATAATGAATCTGGACTGGAGATTCATTGATCACAGTCGCATGTTGTGTAAGAAACATCCATTAAGTCCAATGTGAATAAACGCTTATCCAGTACTTGACCTTCTCAACCTCCCGCTATCCCACAAACCAAGTGAAGTATGTGTTGTATTAGACTAAACTATTGCAGAATAAACTTTGATTCTCTTTTAAAAGTCGCTCTATGCTAAAAACTGAAGTGACGCTTGTATGACGATGTTGGCGCCCTGTGCAGACATGTTTTCAAATCTTCTGTACAGAAGAGAGCCAGAAACTGTTATTTAATCCACAGCCTCGAAGTGATTTACACTGACCAATAATTCTCATCTGTAGGGAATTACTCAGCTGTCTCGATTCAAACAAACACGAAGAAGCAAAATTACTTAAATGACAAGATACAACTGTTTCAAGAAATAAAATCCATCACAACATCTATCAACATGCTGCTGCAAGCCGGTTTGCATTTATTGATGTGCACACATTAAAATCACAATTCAACAGTGTTTAATATCACAAACCAAAATATTTTATCTTAGATTTATTATATTTGTGTTTTTACTCATTATTTAACTTATTATCACTTTAATAATGTATGAGTGTTTGTTTGCATGTACTGTATATATGTATATGTAGTTGTTGAATATATTTAATTGACAAGGAATTTCTTGCAATGTAATGTGACTTAATGCAATGCAATAAAAAAGTATGAATAAAAATGTCTGAATTGATTTAACATTACCAGTCAATTTTAACCATAATGTGACAGTTACAGGTTTGAGTCTTTGGTGTTAAAAGAATCATCCACTAATATTGAGAAGCTGACATGTGTGTGATGGGATTTTTTTAGATTCAAAGGACTGTCACATTCTTGCAGATGTAATATAATCAATGTGCTCCGGATTTTGTTAATCGTCTTAACTATTCTCTCTCTCTCTCTCTCTCTCTCTCTCTCTCTCTCTCTCTCTCTCTCTCTCTCTCTCTCACTCTCTCTCTCTCTCTCTCTCTTCTCTCTCTCTCTCTCTCTCTCTCTCATCTCTTCTCTCTCTCTCTCTCTCTCTCTCTTCTCTCTCTCTCTCTCTCTCTCTCTCTCTCTCTCTCTCTCTCTCTCTCTCTCTCTCTCTCTCTCTCTCTCTCTCTCTTCTCTCTGTCTCTCTTCTCTCTCTCTCTCTCTCTCTCTCTCTCTCTCTCTCTCTCTCTCTCTCTCTCTCTCTCTTCTCTCTCTCTCTTCTCTCTCTCTCTCTCTCTCTCTCTCTCTCTCTCTCTCTCTCTCTCTTCTCTCTCTCTCTCTTCTCTCTCTCTCTCCTCTCTCTCTCTCTTCTCTCTCTCTCTCTCTCTCTCTCTCTCTCTCTCTCACTCTCTCTCTCTCTCTCTCTCTCTCTCTCTCTCTCTTCTCTCTCTCTCTCTCTCTCTCTCTCTCTCTCTCTGTCTCTCTTCTCTCTGTCTCTCTTCTCTCTCTCTCTCTCTTCTCTCTCTCTCTTCTCTCTCTCTCTCTCTCTCTCTCTCTCTCTCTCTCTCTCTCTCTCTCTCTCTCTCTCTCTCTTCTCTCTCTCTCTCTCTCTCTCTCTCTCTCTCTCTGTCTCTCTTCTCTCTCTTCTCTTCTCTCTCTCTCTCTCTCTCTCTCTCTCTCTCTCTCTCTTCTCTCTCTCTCTCTCTCTCTCTCTCTCTCTCTCTCTCTCTCTCTCTCTCTCTCTCTTTTACACTTGTTGGTGTCTAATTAGTTTTATAATTTATTACAATCACAGCTCAATTAATAGATGTTGTAAAGAAAAATCATTATAATGCCACTGAGAGGTGTGTTAAATATAGTTTTGGATGAGGTTTTATCTATGTGATGGGTGTTAGACAAATGCAATGAATGGAAAAAAGAACTGAGTCCCTGCTTAAACTCAATGTTGTCAGGAAGCTGCTGATGAAAGGACAGATCCATTAGGGATCATTAAATGGGAGGAGTGCTCAGCCATTTTGCTTCATGTTTATCCTGTCTCTGGGCAATCTGAACTGACTCTAACCAATAAGTCATAGAGACAAGTGAGGCAAAAATAAACACAACATCACATTTCATACTGTTTGAAGGTGCTGTCCCTGTCATTGAACCCATCCGGATATTATTTCTTATTTGATTACCGATAACTTATTTATTTATTTAAAACAGTCAAAAACAGTAAACTAGTTATTACATGTACTACTGACTGTCTGTTAACTGAGTATCACTGAACAATCCATTCGCACACTGAAATATTCTTTGCACTTTCTATTACAATAGTGCAAATTATGTTCATATGTTCTGTAGTATACACTATAACATAACCTGAAACCTGTAAACATCCTTTACATCTGTATAGGATGTTCATAGTACACTTGTCTGTATATCTGTTGAGTATTTTAATTGTGTAAATTATGTCCATTTTACTTATCTTTTCTCTATAATTAGTGTACATATTGCAGATATATTCTGTATAATTATTGTACATATTGCACATACATTCTGTATAATTATTGTACATATTGCACATGTATACTCTGTATAATTATTGTATAATTATTGTATATATGATAAATATATTCTGTATAATTATTGTATATATGATAAATATATTCTGTATAATTATTGCCGTATTACAAATATATTCTGTATAATTATTGTACATATGATAAATATATTCTGTATAATTATTGCACATATTACAAATATATTCCGTATAAATATTGCACATATTGCACATACATTCTGTATAATTATTGTACATATTGCACATGTATATTCTGTATAATTATTGAACAATTATTCATGTATATTCTGTATAAATATTGTACATATTGCACATATATTCTGCATAATTATTGCACATATTACAAATATATTCTGTAAAAATATTGCACATATTGCACATATATTCTGTATAATTATTGTACATATAACATATCTCTTCTGTATAATTATTGTACATATAGCACACATATTCTGTATAATTATTGTACATATTGCACATCTATGGTGTATTATTATTGTACATATTGCAAATATATTCTGTATAATTATTGTACATATTACAAATATATTCTGTATAATTATTGTACATATTACATATCTATTCTGTATAATTATAGTACATATTACACATATATTCTGTATAATTATTGTACATATTTCACATATATTCAGTATAATTATTGTACATATTGCACATATATTCTGTATAATTATTGTACATATTGCATATATATTCTGTATAATTATTGTACATATTGCACATATATTCTGTATAATTATTGTACATATTGCATATATATTCTATATAATTATTGTACATATTACATATCTATATTCTGTATAATTATTGTACATATTACATATCTATATTCTGTACTTACTGTTTATTACACTTCTGGTTAGCTGTTAACTGCATTTCGTTGCCTTATACCTTACATGTGCAGTGACAATAAATCTAATCTAACCTAATCTAATCTAATAATGTTATGAACCAACCCTGCACAACCTAAAACTACTCTTTTGTAACATGTGTGCAATAAGCCCAATGCAAACTGTAAACTTGTATTTTACTTCATGTAAGTTCAAAACCAATTCCTATCCAACTTGCATAAGCCAAATCAATCACCAGTCGTTTCATTCTTAAAGAAAAATCCCCTTTTCTTCTTTCCTTACCTGTAAACTCCAATAATGTCAGCACTGCACTCACACCTGCTCCATGCATTGCCTTGACATACATCCAGAATCCCAAACTGATGCATGGTGAGTGACAGCAAGCCCGGATGAAATCATCCCAAGACTTTTCCCACAGTAAGTTGTTTTCCATGGAATCAGCCCAACATCCAAACTCAAAGCTCATGTTACACACTCCAAGTGTTGCTCAGCATTCCATCAAACGTGTATCCAGACATTGGTGTGTGATGTGTTGGAGGGATTTGTCTCCCAGCATCTCTCAGACATCACAAGATGATGCTGCTCAAGTCTTCAGATGCGCATCAGGATTACGCACATCACATCCATGCATTAAAGTGTATTTACAAACTATATGTTAAAGAACAGCACATATGCATTATTTAGTTCTTTTTTATTCTATGCATTGGATTGACATCATCATGTGTTGACAGAATGAGGATTAATCTCACATTTTTTCCAGTCTGTTATGTCTAACACATGACATTATTAATAATGCATTTTAATATTAATGGTTTTATTGAGGCAAGTGAGAATGTATAATGTATGAGAATGTTTTGTATTTAAATGTGCATTCATGTTAAAGTTGAAATTTGACTTTTTAAAACATGTTTTATGGATGTTCACATCATCAAAGCATTTTGGTTTGCTTGAATTGAGATTTAATTTTTATTTTGAGATAAATATAGAAATTAAAATCACACTTGTTATTGTTTTACAGTAATAAAACTGTGACTGATTTGATAGTATAGAATAAGTTCTCCCTCTGCTGGTCTGAATCAAGTCATTCTGTACTTTATAAACAAGTTCATATCTTTATATTAATTTACTTTTATTCTTTAAAATGTAAACTAGTCCTAAAATATAAATTTTTTACTTTATAAAAGAAATAAATATTTGAATAATAATTATTGGCAGGAACAATCCCTCTACATTGACTACAATACAACTAATTCAAATAAATTCCAGAGCCTTAAAAACTTTTTTAATTTATTTGTATTTCATTTCCCTTTTAAAAGACAATTCTAACATTGAGATAATTTCCTCATACATCTGAATTGTATATGTAATTATAATTATTATTATTATATTATTATGTTATTATTATTATTTGATTAATCAACACTTTTAGATTTTTTACATCAGTTGTCCACTGGGTGTAATACTGAGAGTCGCCGGATGGTGGCAGCACTGAATGTCTTGACACAAAAAACACGCGGAGCGAGAGACAGCGAAGAAGACGTCACAGCGGAAGTTGTGTGCTACTCGTCGTTGACTTTCAGCTTTGTTGTTTTTACTTTTATTTGTAATTAATTACAGTAAACAATGTCGGAAAGAAAAGTTTTGAACGTAAATATCAGTTACTTTTATTTGAAATACTTGTTGTTGAAGAATGTGAGTTAGAATATGTAAATAACAAACTATTGACATCATTCCTCTCTCCACAGAAATATTATCCTCCAGATTTTGATCCTTCTAAAATCCCTAAACTAAAACTGCCCAAAGATCGACAATATGTGGTCAGATTGATGGCACCATTTAATATGAGGTGAGACTTTTACATCAATATGATCATAATAGACAATATTACACATACACACACACACACACACACACACACACACACACAAGTGAACACACACAAACACACACACAAACAAACATACACACACACACTAGTGAACACACAAACACACACAAACAAACACACACAAACACACATACACACACACACACACATACATACATACACACACACACACACACACACACACTAGTGAACACACACAAACACACACACACAAACAAACATACACACATACACACACACACACACACACTAGTGAACACACACACACAAACACGCACACACACACACACACATACACATATACATACACACACACACACACACACACACACATACACATATACATACACACACACACACACACACACACACATACATACACACACACACACACACACACACACACAGATCTGTGGCTGTTCACCCCACATTAAAATATTTATCATTATTTACTTTTCTTATTCATGTCACCTTTCTTCTGCTTAACACAAATGGAGATATTATGAAAAATGTTACTGGGACCATTCGCTTGTGTTGTCTTTTTTCTGTACAATAGAAGTTAACTTTTTCCCCAACATTCTTCAAAATATCTTCTTTTGTGTTCTGCAAAGGAAGAAAGTGAAACAGGATTTAAAAGTGTGCGAGTAAATAACGATACCATTTTTCAAAGTTGTCGGTGAATAGTCACTTTAAGAACTTTTAAATCATTTGGGAGTAAACATCGGAGTTGTGTCTTATTTTGTGAAATTCATAAAAGTGATCCGATTTATCGGAAATGTCTGCTGAAGAAAGAATAACGCTATCGTTTGTGTTTTGCAGGTGTAAAACGTGTGGAGAATACATCTACAAAGGAAAGAAGTTCAATGCTCGGAAAGAGACCGTTCAGAATGAAATCTACCTGGGGCTGCCCATATTCCGTTTCTATATTAAATGTACCCGATGCTTGGCTGAGATCACCTTTAAGGTAAAACCATATATTCTTTATCTTTTCATTTCTAAAGGTAACGGATCCTTTACATTCTAAACCGGGTTAGGTTGTTGATGTATATTATTTAATGTGTTTCTCAGACAGACCCAGAGAACACAGACTATGCCATGGAACATGGTGCCACTCGCAATTTTCAAGCAGAGAAATTGTTGGAAGAGGAGGAGAAGAAGATCCAACTGGAACGAGAGGAAGAGGAACTCAATAACCCGATGAAGGTCTGTGTGGATTGTATGTTTCTAAATAAAGGTTCAGAGCAACTACTCCTTGTTATAGTTTTACTCATGTGACAGTTTGTGGACAAAGGTAAGGGCGACAGGCATAACTTTTAAACGTTTTTATTTTGTTGTATGCCTGAATCAAACCAAATGTTGTCACAGGTTCTGGAGAACCGAACCCGGGACTCAAAGATGGAGATGGAACTGCTGGAGAACTTGCAGGAGCTGAAGGATCTGAACCAGAGGCAGGCGACGGTGGACTTTGAGTCTATGTTGAATGAATATAAAGAGCTGGAGCAGAGACAGAAAGAGAGAGAGAAAGAGGAAGACGAGCGAGAGACAAAGTAAGAGACCATTGTCATCAGAAGATACACAAGCTGCAACTGGTTTTGCGATTGTCAAAGATGTGTAGTATTCATGTATTTTTATTCTCTTCTCCTCAGAGAGATGTTGGAGCGAGCTTTGGTCAAACGTCTTAGAGATTCGGACTCAGAAGAAGAGGAAGAAAATGCAACAGAGAGAAGCAGAAAACACAAAGCCGATAACCCCACAGACATCCTCACCACAGACACAAACGTGGGACCACAGGTACAGTACAGAATTCTCCAAAAGTTCTATAGGCCCGAAATAATTTTGGTATTATTTTAAGAGTAAGTTGATATATAATTGTACTTTTCCTGCCAAAAATTATATCCAACCCGAATTTTTGTGAGGGTATGCAGCACAATCATGAACAACAGGACATTTCACTTTGCCATGCATGATCACTTTACTGTCCTGTCTATTGTTTCTGTAGAGCTCGTCCTCTGTGAATGTAAAGAAGCAGAAGGTGGAGAGCTGGGAGAGAAGCGTTGGAAGTCTTAAAGGACGGGGAGCGCTGGGCTCTTTGGTCG
>CM065664.1:17359648-17387148 GCA_033220385.1 Triplophysa yarkandensis
TTTCAAGCCAAACAATCATTGTAGCAAAATTGTTTAAAACTATCACTAAAATACATTTCTTGCTCACATTTATGTATGAATTATTTAAAATGTTTTTCAGTTTTTTCATAATGTTCGAAGGAATTCTGGTATCGTAGTGTACTATTATTCACAATAATCATGATTTATAATTTTGTAAATAATTGAGTGTTTTTCGAATTCAAAGAAATCACTATAATGTTGTTATTATGCATTTTAAGGCTACTGTACTTTTGTAGTGAAATCCTGATACTCCACAAACATAAATAAGAATACAAAATTTTTGAATAAAAACATGACATCTTGATTTAAAGGAAAATAAATACAAATGTTTCCGAGCACTAAATATTAAGCAATAAAACAGTGTTGAAATGAAAATGATTCAGATGAACACGGTCACACACAACACGGTCTATTCAACTAAATAGAAAACAAAATTTTTACACCACAATCTTAATGCTTAAATAATAACAAATGCTTTTTTTATATAAAAATTTGCATCATTTACCCATATACATCTTAAAGGGACAGTTCAACCAAAAATGAACATTCTGCATTCTTCCTCAAAGGGAAGGAAATTTTAGTCTTTAGGTGACTATATCTTTAGTATGTAACTATTAAAAAATTTGCTGCTTGTTCTTTTAAACTTTTTTCCTAGCAGGTGCTTCCCTCGGCTCCTGTGGTTGGGGAATCAGATTATTCTGACCCTTTCGACGCCCGGCCGAACCCACGGCCCAGACCCGACTGGGAAAACAACACTGTAGAAAACACCAGCAGTTACATGGAGCCGTTTGAAGCACAACGATTTATTAACGGTAAAACTATTGTATAATAAAAGAGTAAATACACAAGAAGGATCCATAGGTTAGATCCCTTTGAAACACACACATGCAGGACAACAATTGATATCTGTATTATTTGTCTGACCCAAAACAAGTTCTTTCTGTTTTCTAGAAGATATAAACTGTTGTTTTTCAGAGCTCCAGCACAGCACTGACTGGGGCAGGAGCAGCCCGCAGCTTTACGATAGCCCGTATGAAGACGGAACCCGGACTCGTGGGTCTCCAGCTGAGGAAGAGAGAGAGAGCCGTCTGCCCCAGGATGACGAAAGACCTGCAGATGAGTATGATCAGCCCTGGGAGTGGAAGAAGGAGAACATCTCGAAAGCCTTCGCTGGTAAGAGTTTCACTGTGACTTTCTTTCATTCCTGGGGAGCCAATCTGGTCGTTTCCTCCAGATTTAGTTACGTGCTCTGTTTGGAATGTAAAGCTAGAGCTTAGTGTGAAGTACATGCTTAATAATGACATGCTTTTCAAATCTTTGACAGTCTTCACATTATAATTCAAGAAGACGGGTCTGTTGCTAATTTTAGTTCATATCTCACAAAGGAATCGTTTTATTCTGCTCATTTTGACAAATGTAGGTCATCTGTGAAATGAGCACAAAACCAACCATTGTGATGTGAAATGCTGCTTTAACCTAAAATGTTGGGTTGTTAAAATAAAACAAATGTTGTATTATAAACATTTTTCAAATGGGGTTTGCCCTTTTTCACTCAATAGTATTTGAAAATAACCCACCGTTTAGTGAAACTAACTCTTTTTAACAAGCATAAATTAAGAAGCTATTAATTCATCAACCTGTTGCAATCACTACATAAATAAAACCATTCTTTATTGAATATTCATTTCTTTAGTTAAACAGGTCAGATATCATCAGTATTTTACTCTTACTTAGTTGATAATAAAAGGAATAGATGGATGAATCACCTCCATTTTGGTCTGTGTTTCCATCCGGTCTGTTACATGTAGGATTATAGGATAACATGTCAGGAGAGATATTAAAGGAGTTACTGTGAGGGAGTGATTTAGACAATTTACTTAAGTGTGTTTTTTGCATGTATATCATTTAGAGTGTATTTATGCTTCAGTCCCAACACTGCAGATGAAAATGAATGTTAGTTAAATCCATTGCCAAGCATCTCTTTTGTAAGAATAATATGTTATGCACTTGTATGTTAAGTTTTATTTCAGTTTGTCCCTCTCTTTTTACACACATTTCTTCAACAATTTTTCTATAGTGACGTTTGATCCGAGAGACTGGGATCAATCCACGTTGCCCCGTGACGAGCTTCAGTGGACCACAGGAGCATCCAGGTCGGTTGGACCCGCCAGCCTGCGCAAACCAAACACCTCTTACGGTATCCTGGGAGAGAGGGTTGACCCCACGCTTCCGCTGGAGAAACAGGTGTATGTATAAAGACTTGCTGCTTAAGACATCAGATAGACCTATAGTCTTGAAGAATACACTCCTCACATGACGTATGCTCAGGTGGTATCACGGGGCACTGACACGATCTGAAGCTGAATCTCTGCTCACGCTGTGTAAAGAATGCAGTTATCTGGTGAGGAAGAGCCAGACCGGGCGCAACGACTATTCGCTGTCTCTCAGGTACCTATTTTTGTGGATGGTTTCATATAGGGAGTTTTGTTTGTCATTACACCGCAAGTGTTTGAAAAAAGTTAATAAAGTTCAACCAAAAATGAAAATTCTGTCATGAATTACACACACTGTTGCTGTGCAGAACATTTATAAATTTCTTTGTTTGATTGAACAGTAATTGCTTGTAACCAAACAGTTCTGGCAGTCTAAAGTCCCTAATAAAGTTTTGCTGTTCTACATTATTCATAATATCAGAAAAATGGTCGTCAATGGAATCCAATAATTTTTTTTACTATACTTTTTTACTATAAGTTTTCTTCGAAAGATCTTTTTCCGTGTGCATTAGAACACAGATTTTATTTTTGAGTGAACTAGCCCTTTAAAACTTTTAAGATTTTTTTTCTGTTTTGTAATAAGCATGATTAATGTATCTCTCTGTGGGTTTTCCGCAGGAGCTGTCACGGTTTCATGCACATGAAGTTCTCACAGTCTCGTGATGGAAAGTTCATTCTGGGCGAGAACAGTCCTCCATTTGACTCCATCTCTGAAGTCATCCATTACTACACCACACACAAACTTCCCATCCGTGGAGCGGAGCATCTGTCCCTGCTGTTTCCTGTGCTGGTGCAGACGCTCTGAGGACACGCTCTTGCTTGTATCACGTTCGCACACACTCACACTCGCTCAGGGCTTAACGAACTGTTTTTTAAGCGATTAGTTTTGAAAAAGATGTTAATGTTGTGATGAGGATTTGGTTGGTTTGGGAGATCAAACCAGGTGCGAATGAGCACACAGTCTGTAGCTAAACTAAGGTTTTTTTTCAGCACCGCACCGCTGGAGGAACCCTCTGAACTGAAGTATTATATTCAATCTGTCAAGAATTCTAAGACTACATTAAAAGTAATACTCCACCAAAAATGAAAGTCATTCCGAATATGTGTAAATTTCAACACAAGGAAATATATTTGGAAGAATGTGAGCAACTGAGATTTCTTGAGCACCACTGACCACAATGGTGTAGGCAAAAAGATTTTCTTTATTTGAACACAAAAGAAGATATTTTGAAGAATGCAGGAAAACAAACAGTTCTGGTTCACCTTGACTACCATTTTAATTTTCTACCATAGTTGTCAATAATGCTTCATTGATCTCACTTGCTAACATTTTTTTGAATACATTTCTTCATTTTCAACGGTACAAAGTATATAAGTTTGGGGTGAGTGCATTTTCATTTTTAGTGAACTTTCCCTTTCATTTCGTATGGGTTTGAAATGACACTAACTATGGATTGGAATGACACTAACATGTCATTTTTGGGGTAAACTGACCTTTTGAGATCAGCTCTGTAGACCAACCAAAGTATTAATAAGGATTTTATTCATAGAAAAAAAGCAAGTATTAAGGTGAAGTAGACAAACGTTTTATTGGATGAATAGATTGTTTTAGTTTCCTTTAGTTTTGTTTAGCTCGTCCTTTAGCCACTAACACATCTCCGTCACGTTTCAGAATAATCCCACATATATAATAGTATGAAATGTTCAGAATGTGACATTCATCTGCAGAAACAGGAAGTGATGAGCGCCTGCTCGCTTCAGTTCTCCAGACCTCTGGTTTGTTACATCACTTATGGCACCTGTCACAATGCTGTTCATCATTCCACAATATCAGTGACCCATCGACTGACCGTGTCTTAGGAATGCTTGGTGAGATTCAATCTCAACTGGGTTTAGATGATCTCATCTTGTGTTCATCTAAGAATCTTAAACCGCATAACATATCAGTCCGCTGATATATTTTTTCTGGAAGCGAATCAACCTAAAGTATTTTCTTGTTAATGCGGTAAAGCTTGTGATTTGACACACAGCTTTAATATTTTCCAGCAGAAAGTCTGAATTTGTTTTGTGATGGTTTCCTGTATACACACATTGCTGTAGTTCTGCACAGGGTATCTAGTCTTATAGAGATCTTCACTGTAGCTTTTGTTTGATATGATGTCATTGTAGTGTTTTTTTCTTCTATTTGCTGTTTTACAGCTTTTTTCTTTTGAATAAATATGAGTTTTCTAGAATGATAGTGTGTTAAATTAATACAGAATATCCCAGATATCAGGCCAGCTTTTCTCTAACTCTCATCCCCTATCTCCCTTCTATTCTTTCTATCTCTCTTTCTCCATGTCATTCTTTTTTCTTTGTCTTCTTTCTTAACTCTTTTCCATCTCTCTCGACCTGTCATCACAAGAGTGAAATGATTGCTTTAAATCTTTAATGCCGCAGTGTAAAATAGGTCAGATCTCTCTCTGTGGGTGTGTGAGTGCTTTCTGTCGATCATGTTGGGACTTTAAAATGTTGTCCATTGTGAAGACAAAGTCCCATTAGAAATCTCTCAGACATCAACAGCTCTGAGTTTGTGTTTGTTAAGGGTAAGAGAATCTTGAGGCCTGAAATGCTTTGGATGTTTTTACCTTATCTGTGTTCTTGTATTACTGAGGCTGTATTTAGAGACCTAATTTTAGTTTTCATGAGTAAATTGTAAATTCTTTAGATCATAAGAACTTTATCAACGGTACAGTAATGGAGAAATGCTATTTGAAATAGTTTGGAATAACATTTATTATGTCAATAAAGTTTCAAATGAATTTCTATTTCTGGAAGAGCTAATCCTTGGGAGAGAGAGAGAGAGAGAGAGAGAGAGAGAGAGAGAGAGAGAGAGAGAGAGAGAGAGAGAGTGCAAGCAGGTGTACTGGTCACTGAACCGAGAGCTTTGGGTCAAAGGATAATCCAAAACAACCACCTTGGTCACCTTAGCAACAGCTGGTCCTGAATCCCAGCTTCCTTTTGATCTGATCCAGCAAGAAAAGAATTGCTTTGACTGTTCAGAATAAAATCAAGCTTTAAACAATCAACATTGTAATAGACATGCGTTTAAAGTAATAGACATGATTCTAAAGTAATAGACATGATTCTAAAGTAATAGACATGATTCTAAAGTAATAGACATGAGTTTAAAGTAAAAGACATGAGTGTAAAGTAATAGACATGAGTCTAAAGTAATAGACATGAGTCTAAAGTAATAGACATGAGTTTAAAGTAAAAGACATGAGTCTAAAGTAATAGACATGATTCTAAAGTAATAGACATGATTCTAAAGTAATAGACATGAGTGTAAAGTAAAAGACATGAGTGTAAAGTAATAGACATGAGTGTAAAGTAATAGACATGAGTGTAAAGTAATAGACATGAGTTTAAAGTAATAAACATGAGTGTAAAGTAATAGACATGAGTGTAAAGTAATAGACATGAGTTTAAAGTAATAGACATGAGTGTAAAGTAATAGACATGAGTTTAAAGTAATAGACATGAGTGTAAAGTAATAGACATGAGTGTAAAGTAATAGACATGAGTGTAAAGTAATAGACATGAGTGTAAAGTAAAAGACATGAGTGTAAAGTAATAGACATGAGTGTAAAGTAATAGACATGAGTCTAAAGTAATAGACATGAGTGTAAAGTAATAGACATGAGTGTAAAGTAATAGACATGAGTGTAAAGTAATAGACATGAGTCTAAAGTAATAGACATGATTCTAAAGTAATAGACATGAGTTTAAAGTAATAGACATGAGTTTAAAGTAATAGACATGAGTTTAAAGTAAAAGACATGAGTCTAAAGTAATAGACATGAGTCTAAAGTAATAGACATGAGTCTAAAGTAATAGACATGAGTTTAAAGTAAAAGACATGAGTTTAAAGTAAAAGACATGAGTCTAAAGTAATAGACATGAGTTTAAAGTAAAAGACATGAGTCTAAAGTAATAGACATGAGTGTAAAGTAATAGACATGAGTCTAAAGTAATAGACATGAGTTTAAAGTAATAGACATGAGTCTAAAGTAAAAGACATGAGTCTAAAGTAATAGACATGAGTCTAAAGTAATAGACATGAGTTTAAAGTAATAGACATGAGTCTAAAGTAAAAGACATGAGTCTAAAGTAATAGACATGAGTGTAAAGTAATAGACATGAGTTTAAAGTAAAAGACATGAGTGTAAAGTAATAGACATGAGTTTAAAGTAATAGACATGAGTGTAAAGTAATAGACATGAGTCTAAAGTAATAGACATGAGTTTAAAGTAATAGACATGAGTTTAAAGTAATAGACATGTGTGTAAAGTAATAGACATGAGTCTAAAGTAATAGACATGAGTCTAAAGTAATAGACATGAGTGTAAAGTAATAGACATGAGTGTAAAGTAATAGACATGAGTGTAAAGTAATAGACATGAGTTTAAAGTAAAAGACATGAGTGTAAAGTAATAGACATGAGTGTAAAGTAATAGACATGAGTTTAAAGTAATAAACATGAGTGTAAAGTAATAGACATGAGTATAAAGTAATAGACATGAGTTTAAAGTAATAGACATGAGTGTAAAGTAATAGACATGAGTGTAAAGTAATAGACATGAGTGTAAAGTAATAGACATGAGTGTAAAGTAATAGACATGAGTTTAAAGTAATAAACATGAGTGTAAAGTAATAGACATGAGTGTAAAGTAATAGACATGAGTGTAAAGTAATAGACATGAGTGTAAAGTAATAGACATGAGTGTAAAGTAATAGACATGAGTGTAAAGTAATAGACATGAGTTTAAAGTAATAAACATGAGTGTAAAGTAATAGACATGAGTGTAAAGTAATAGACATGAGTGTAAAGTAAAAGACATGAGTGTAAAGTAATAGACATGAGTGTAAAGTAATAGACATGAGTTTAAAGTGATAGACATGAGTGTAAAGTAATAGACATGAGTGTAAAGTAAAAGACATGAGTGTAAAGTAATATACATGAGTGTAAAGTAATAGACATGAGTGTAAAGTAAAAGACATGAGTGTAAAGTAATAGACATGAGTCTAAAGTAATAGACATGAGTTTAAAGTAAAAGACATGAGTCTAAAGTAATAGACATGAGTTTAAAGTGATAGACATGAGTGTAAAGTAATAGACATGAGTGTAAAGTAATAGACATGAGTGTAAAGTAATAGACATGAGTGTAAAGTAAAAGACATGAGTGTAAAGTAATAGACATGAGTCTGACTGCTTAAACCAAATTCAATCTGTAATTTCAACATGTGAACATAAACAGCACAAATACAACCTTCTCTTTTGTTGATCTGACGATTTTAATTTTGTAATATCTCTCTCTCTCTCTCTCTCTCTCTCTCTCTCTCTCTCTCTCTCTGGTCTCTCTCTCTCCCTCCCTCCCTCCCTCTCTCTCTCTCTCTCTCTCTCTCTCTCTCTCTCTCTCTCTCTCTCTCTCTCTGGTCTCTCTCTCTGGTCTCTCTCTCTCCCTCCCTCCCTCCCTCTCTCTCTCTCTCTCTCTCTCTCTCTCTCTCTCACTCTCCCTCTTCTCTCTCCCTCCCTCTCTCTCTCTCTCTCTCTCTCTCTCCCTCCCCCCCCCCTCTCTCTCTCTCTTACTCTCCCTCCCTCTCTCTTAGCATACTTGAACATGTTGAAACAAATCAAGATGAACAGAAATATATCCTGCCGTGACAGCATGATTGTGTTGTTTTTCTGTACCATTTATTCTTTAAAGAAGTCCTCATCATTAATGATTTATGTGTTGTAAAGAATCTCTATAATTTCATTGTATTGACATTTTAACTCAATTTGACATTATAAAATAACTTAGTATTACTCCCACAAGCTGCTGTTGTCATGATGGGTTAAGAAATGTTGTTTAAAGCACGTCATATTTTATATTTTAAAATTAAGTTTTATGTGATAATTATTTGACTATTGAACTTAAGATAAATTATCCAAATTACATTTCAGTTAAACTCATAAACCTATGGCAGACATGTACACTTGTATATATTTTATATATTCATTTATTTAAATTGGTCATGCTTTTTAGATGTATAAAATGTGTCATTTTTTTGTTTTGTAATGAAACAGTAAAATAGTTTTCTTTAATTGTTTTGCATCATTGATCAGGATATGGTTATTCATAAATGAACAATAAATGATCCATCTGTCTAATGTAAAACTTACTGGCTCTGACGTCATCCGTTGTTATGGTAACGCTGTAGGCGTCAGGGTGCAGCTCCAGGCAGACCAGGTGAAAGGTGAGCTGTGCAAACTCTTATTTTGTAAAACATATGATCTGATATACTTTAGTAATAAACTGTATGTTTTATTATATTATTCTGTTGTGTGATTAATAGATGATGTGTTTATGAATGCACATTTCTTCTGTGTTTTTAGTATTTTGGGATGTGTTGTACAGGTTAATCTTCAGGTGTTTTCAGTGATGTTCTCCATCTGTCCATTAAACAGGAGCACAAGAACACACCGGCTCTCTCAGCCCAAACACAACCACCTTAAATTCCCAGACAGGTCATATTAATATTAATAATACTAATATATGTATATCATATGTAATATTATATTTGATGAGTTCCTGCAGCCACACCACATATACCAAAAGTTGGCAAAATATTTACATATAATAAAAAGCCTATAAATGTTGAAATAATTAATTTAACAAAATAAATATTCATCTCCAAAAAGGTTTCTAATGTTATATCTTATTCATCATTCAATTAAAATAAATTGCTTTCAAATCTTGCTGTAATATTGTTGTCAGAAACATTACACATAGATGAATCCTCTGATATTTAATGTAGTTTATCATGATCTGATCACTTATGGCCATAAGATGGAGCTGTGTGTCTGTCAATGTAAAACATTTAAACACTTGTGATGGAAATCAAGAGCTTTCATATAAAGAATTATGAGTGAAAATGATTCTGTATGTTTTTAGGAGGTCATTATACTGGCTTGATGAACTTCCACCAGTCTCAGAGAAAAGATCCACAACTTCTTTTGGTAACGGAGACTTCGGATCCAAAAAACATCCATTCAAGCTGAATCTATTTCAATATAACAGAAAAATTTCTGCTTGACCTTTTTGGAAAAATTTTAAACGCTACGATTATCACGAATAATCACTTCAAGATCTTTGTTTTAAGGAAATGTATGTCTGTGTATTTTGCATATTCATTTTTCACACATGAATACATAAACATGCATTCATTTAAGTAAAATATACATTTGATAAAGGTTCATAAAATCCGTTTTACCTGTCAATAACCTTAATAACTTAATTATTCTGACTATTTTCTAAAGACACATGAATGTGTTTGTGTTTATGAATAAGAAGTTATACAGACATTCTGGATCTTATGTAAACACAAAAGTCGGAGGATTTGGGATAAGTCAAAATTTCAGATGCAAATGGACCTACAGTTCTTATTTTAAGGAGCTGACAGTTTTTTATATTATTTTATTTTTATAATTATCCTGTTATACTGTATTTGTATATTATATGATATTTATATAAATATTTGATCTGTAATTATATGTTAAATTCCACTCACAGAAATGACCCCTCGATTGGAGCAGCTCAGCCAAAGCAAACACCCGGGCCGTTTCTTCCAGGAGAACAGGTGACAAACAACACCAGAATACAAAATATAGAGTCCGTGATGCATGTCCGGATGTTTATTATAAAAATGACTACTTTTAGAAAACATCTAGTTTCCTTTTACTCCTACAGTAATTAAAACATTGTCTTGTGACCTATACAGCATAAAATAAGGGTTAACCCTTGAATTTGACACATTTGGTCCTGGGTTATTCCTTTTTTAATCAGATGTCATAGAAAAGAATTGAGGATCAATTTCAATTGTACAGACCTAGGGTGATTATACATAAACATCCTAAAGAGACTGTATACATACCAGCACACTCCTACAACTTTAGTTAGTTTTCTATTTTATAAGATGGAATTAACATAAATGAGTTTTTGCACATTTAACATACATGTAACCCCGTTATATAACCCAAAAAGTTATTAATGTGTAGATGGCGGTAGTCAAGGAATCCTTGCAGTCATTTTATCTTTGTTAAAAAGCCAAGAAGTAACTTCACTGATGTTGTGAATCATCATCATCCATCTCAACACTATCTATTTAGAGTTTAATAACACAGCAAAACAATAATTATCTACAAACAATAATATATGATGGCCTTCTGGCTTCATTCAGACCTAGAAATCTTAGACTTTAATTCTCGCATGTGATTAGTTAATAAGGAAATATGAAGCCAGCTCTCTCGGGTGAAATCTATTGGAAAAAGCATTTTAAATGAGAAAAAAGCTTGTGATGCTGATGATGCTGACATCCACAGTGCCATATAATGGAAGGTTCTCCATAAACACAAGTTACATTTATATTTCTTGACAATTATATTATGCATAAAAATATACAATAAATGTTTATGTATCATATATCCCTGCAATTAATGAATGGAATTTAGTTCTTTTAATTTCCCCTGTTCACTTCTTTGTATGCATATGATCGATAGCCCTTCCCGTATGATGGTGCCATGGAAGTATGATGTGACCTTCAGTGTAGAGTCTACAGTATGTATTAACAGACATGTGTTTGTGTTTTGAAAGACGATCTTCAGACTGGGAGGTTAGTCCAGCTGCGCTGAGAGCACATCCATCCCAAAGAATCTGTTATCTGGCATTGCCCCGTCTACCCGCCAAAGACTGGCAGCCTGAACGGCCCCTGCTCGCCCCTGTGAGTGTATACATTGTTATCATCCTCTCTCAGGTCAATTTCACCTCAAGTGTATAGGATTATTCAAAAAGTCTCATGAGAAGATGAAGTGCAAAAAATGTCTTAAAAATCAATTATCTTTATAGGAAGACAGTATTGAATAATTTTTGATTTCCTATTTTTTTCCTATAGTTTAAATACATTAAGACTATAAATGGTGGGATAAAATCATTGCTCTGTAAAGTTAGAGCTAACCCAAACACAAAGAACGTATTTTGAAGAATGTTGGCAAATGTCACTAATTCACTTCTTTTGTATGGAAATAAACAAATTCATGTAAAAGGGTGCCAACATTCAATCATACCTATGTTTGGCTGAAATGCAGGTTTACAATGTCAAGAAGGTGAAGAAATAATGACAGAATTATTGAACTATAGATTAACTATTGTTCTAAGCGCATTCAAACTAAAAAGTAAGGAGAAAACTTCATTATGTGGGGACCTGATAGCACATGTAGACTTGAATAGATATCTAAAGATCTAAGAACATTTCTGAGGCATAACATAAGTAAAGTAACCTTTATTTCAAACCCTCATATAAAAAAATATTGAGGCCTACAGAAATCTGCTTCTTTTTCTCAAAAAAATGCTTTTATGTTTAAGCATTTTAAGATGATTCGTTAAACCTGTCTGTTTTAAAGTTAACTTGGCAGAACTTTTTGTAAAACATATTTAAGTTACAATTTTTGTGTTTCTGTTTAGTTTCACTAAAAGTTCTATTCATTTTTAAAAAACGTTTACATAGAGATACGGTAAACCTTGAATGTCGTTTATTCCAACATTACAAAAAACATTACTGAAAACTTGTTTCCCTGAAAAAATCCTATGCATGCCAGTCTTACATTTAAAAATGAGAATCGTGAGCCGAGCGTATCATAACATGTAGACATTAAAATAATAATTTAAAAGCCCTCGAGCACATTCCACCCAGTTTGTTTTTCTCGGCTCAGTGATGATAGGTTTCTTTTTTAATAGTTTTTTTGGATTCACAGTTGAGTATGTCACTTCGAACGGTCACAGCGAGTCAGAGGATCTGTCAGCTGGCACAGCCAAAGAGGATGAAGATGATGTTGAACAGTTTCAGTGATGAATCAAGTGACCAAACAGTCACCGTTTCCATGGCGACACCATCCGCACGTTTACTACAGCTGGCCAGTGAGTTCCTTTTAACATCACTTTGCAAATCCACAACACATTTGGACATTTGTTTGGGAACTTTTTATGGATTCGCAAAGTTATGTATTCAGCATTTATCAAAGATAAACATTTGCACACCAAAGTATATTTTGATTCATTTTATATCATTTTTTATTAACCATCTTTGTGTTATAATGTGGTTGTAGGAAAGTGTTAGTATCATTTACAGCTGAGAAAACTTAACTTTACACAAAACAGATCGTTTGACTTGAACTGTGTTTTTTCTGATATTTTATTCAGTAGGAAAATACAATAACACATTATTTTGACTGAAGTCATGTTAGTCCATTAAAGACTTTTTATTTTATAATATAACCTAGAAAACAGTACATGAGTGCAAATAAATGTCAATAATAAAATTAGATAAACAGAATATTAAATATTAAAGTTCATCATGGATAAAAACACTGACAATATAACAGCTGTGATGTTTTGTGATGGCAAGCGTAAAGTAAGTCATGCGTGAATTTATTCAGCAGCACTTAAACTTATCTGTTTTCCATCCACAGCTCCTAAACAGATCCATCCAAATCACAGTCTCGACCGGCCGGTGTCCTGGCCGATTCCAAATCACGTTCTTAAGACCTCGGCCAGTGAGAGACTGCGTCTTCTAGCTCGACCCAAGACCCGTCAAGCTCTATTTGAAGGGTATGACCCGTACAGGATCAGTCCCGCAGCCCGGATGGCCAAGGCCTCCCCAAGACTCCAGGAGCTTTCTTTACCATTACCACGCAAATGTAAAGCCCAATAAACATCTGTGGGAAGTGTTGTGACATACAGCACAAGAATAAATCTTACCATCAGGATAAATGAACTTCTTAAATGACACATGTTAATCATGGCCCAGTCATTGACATTATATTTATTATAAGAAATTCAAATCCTAAATGAGATATAGTAAGATATAGTATTGCTTTATCTAGACTGTCACTACAGGTTGCTACAGATCTGAAATTCTACAGATGAAAAAGCATAAGAAGTTTGTTGAGTTTGGCATTCTGAGGCAGCGATAAGATCGATGAATGAATAATGGGCGTCCCATGAGTTTACCTGCGAGATATAAATCCATCTCATCATTCAAAGTTTATAAAAAATATCCTATTGAATATTTCAAAACGAGCGTACTTTATTATTGATACGTCAAAGGAAAGCTTTTGTTACGGCAATGAATGAAATAGAATCCCTTACAGACATACACGGGGGTATGAGGTGGTTTTCTGTTTATTGTTTTTCATCTTCTGAACAGTCGGTGTAAACACATTAAGGAAACTGTTAATGACTCACAATCATTCGAGTGTTTTCCCTTTAGAGTTTGACTTGAGGTGCGTTGTATGTGTTTCTTCATTAAACTATTCACGAGGAATGAGCTCATGATCGTTACATGCTTTATGAGACATGTAAAACTCATTTGTCAGAATGTGTGGTTGCTGGTTTACAGCGGTCAAACAGATTTTTGTACAGAAAAATACAAAGGAACGTGTATTGTCAATAAAACCTTTTTAGCTAAGGCATTTTTTAAATTAGAAACAAGTCATTTTCTATTTTTTTGCTCAGATGTTGCTCTTCCATTGCTCGTGAGTTCTATGTTTTATTTGAGTATGCTTAAAGATGAAATCAAGAAAGACAAAAGATGGGGAGTAGAGTTGTATATATTCTAGAGGTGATTTAGATTTGGATGAATTTGAAGAGAAATGTTTAAGTTCAATGATATTGACGTTTGAAAGCGTCCTGATCAATCTGAGCTCAGTTTGAGATAGTGTTGAGATCTCTTCTGAAGCTCTGATCGAGACGTTTTAAAGTTTTCAGGAGATGTACATGAGACACAGATGAGAATTAAGCAATGAATAGAGATGTTTGTAGCATCTTTAACACATCCTGCAGTGTTTGAAGTATGGGCCTGATGCTTTAATCATGTTGCTCATGGCTGTGCTGTTAAAGTTTCTAATGGAGGATACCATCTTACATTAATGACTTACCTTAACGCAATCTTAAATAAAAAAACATGAAATATTTTTAAATATAAATATAAATAAAAAAATTATTAATTATTAAGTGAGACGGGATGAACCTCCTACACCAGTCTTGAAAACTCTCAGAACATCTTTCAAGATCATGATCAAAGCAACACATGACATTTAAGTTTCCTGTAAATTTGTCCATTGTGTCTTTTAAAAGCAGGAAATTCTTTCATTGGGCCTATTGTCTTGATCCTCATCATGTGCATGATGATCTTGTGGTGATTTCGGCTTTTGTGCGTTTTGTATATTTTAGGTTCATCTCTGGTGAGTAATGTTAACTTGTTCTTTATTCATAACAATCATAGAACTCTGAAGTTTATTTGAAATACAAATACAGAATCCTACAATCACACACATTAGGTGTGCTATTTTATGTTTATCGTTGAGGATCCCAAATAAGAGGTAAAACACTCATTTGCATGTTGAATGAGATTGTACAAGCACATGTGATCTTAGCACAAATCAGAAACGTGTCCAAATGTGATCTGTGAGATTTCCTTTTCATTTGCTGTAATCCAAATCATGCACTTAAAATGCATCCCCATCATATGATCTATTCTTGTTACCATGCTCATATAAAGACACAGGATTTAATAACATACAGATGTTTGTTATCATCCAAGTGTCTTAAACCAGAAAAACATTTTCCTGATGCAAACCTTTTTTATGAGCCATTTGAACAAAGTTTTATGCATTAAATCAACAACATTGTTTGTGTTTTTGTTCCTTTCTGGAAATGTTTTACTTGTGTGTTTAAGGATCATTTAAAGAACACAAACTGAGCACAAATAAATAGACCTGTACCCTGTCATACGTCACCGGTGGAGTAAAGCTGCAGTGCCCTTTTTACGCACAGGCTCTCCAGACGTCTTTAAGGACTGATGATCGTCTCATAAGATTAGATCATCATCAGACCTCCTTCTGATTGTGTCATCATCACAGACTTTATTTATCCACGCTTAAATGCTGTCAGAGATTTCAAAGTGTGTTCATACCTTTGGTTCTTCTCCTGCATGCACTAAAGCTGCCGTAAGTCTCCTTCTATTCTCATATGGTTCATGTACTACAGGAAATATTGAGATGATTTGTTTGTAATGGAAATGTTAACTTCTACTAAACAAACTAAACTTGTTTGAACTTCCCAGCATTGTTGAGTTTTTGCTTTATCAGCATCTACAAGGATATATCTGACAATTCCTCTGACTTTGATAGGAAGTTCTTTGAATGGCATCATTGCTTTAACATGAGAAAAGTTTGTGTGAAGTCATCTGTATTTTAATGTTTAAGTTTCACATCAATGGCTTGCTTTTATTTACTGGAAGAGAACTAAAGAAAACTTGAGATGAAATCCCCTGGATTTATTGTGTGGATGTGTGTTACTAACACACTCCTGTCCTCAGGTAAGATTGCTTTGAGTTTAAATTATGTTAAGTGTAAACTTTACAGATTATCTTATTTGTTTTTAAATATATTTACTGATAACTCTATACTTTAATAAGGAAGTTTATGCACTTTGCTTGCTTTGTGTTTTAGTTCATGGTTCAAAAACAGTTTAATAGGAGCTTATGTGTTAATAGTGAACACAAACAGTAAACGCTTTGTGATGTGAAGTGCTTGTCAAACTGTGGAACATTTTTTGCCCTTTACATGAAACCTGATCTGTGCTGGTGGTTGTGTGTGTGTGTGTGTGTGTGTGTGTGTGTGTGTGTGTGTGTGTGTGTGTGTGTGTGTGTGTGTGTGTGTGTGTGTGTGTGTGTGTGTGTGTGTGTGTGTGTGTGTGTGTGTGTGTGTGTGTGTGTGTGTGTGTGTGTGTCTGCACGTGCGTGTGCATGTTCATCTCACAGCATCGCCCCCATCCCTGTCCATCATAAAGTGTGAGATCCTGGAGTACACCAGTATAACCTGTTACTGGGAAACAAGCAACCATACAGATTACAACAGCTACAGACTTCAAGTTAACATGTAAGATCTTTCTACATTTACAAAAATATATGTAAAAAAATGTTATAGTTTCATATTGTCAGATGTTTTCTGACTCCATCTGCACTGTGTCACGGTGATTTTCTTATGGAAGTTTTGTCATATGGACTATAGATTCAACTGGAACACGGTGCATGCAATAATGACTGACTCACACACTCTCGAGTGCAAAAGAGACACATTGCTGGTTTTCTTGGGCTGACTGTGGTTAAGGTTGTTAACTGATGAAAACAGATCTAAGATGCATTATGGAATGACAGCCTTTAAAAGGCAACTGCTGTCATTTATTCTGTGTTTTGTTTCCATACAATATAAGTCAAAAGGTGCCATTGCTGTTTGTTTACCAACTTTCTTCAAAATATCTTCTTTTGTGTTGCACCGATATTTGAAATGACGAGCGGGTGGGTAAATGATGACACATTTTTATATTTTTAAGTCCACCCGTAAATAAAGACGGATCATTTTACCCTTATGATGAGCATATACTTTACTTTCATACAACAAGCTAAAATACAGAACCAAAAAAGAAGATATTTGGAAGAAAGTCATTAACTGAACATTAGTGCCATTCACTTCGACGCAAAACAATTGCAAGGGAATTATCACTTCCCAGCATTCTTCAAAATATCTTCTACAGATGAAAGAAAGTCATGCACATATAATATAAAAAGAAGGCCAATTAATGATGACAGGTTCTTATTAAGTAAACTTTCACTTGAAGTGCTGCCACCCCAAAATGCATCTTTGATTTGTTTTTCATCTGCTCACAACCACACTTAATCATAACTAACCAACTTCAAATCAAGAAAACATGCTATGAGTTTATTTCTGTCTCAATAGCAGTAGTTTTTGTATATCAACATTCTTCAAAATATCTTCTTTGTGTTCTGCATAGGTTGAATGTTTGGAATGACTAAAGATGAGAAAATAATTTATTTGGGTTGTATTTTGAACACCGTGAGTTTGTGTAAATATTTTAATGTGTCTGTGCAGCACGTTTTGTCATAGTGAAGAGAGCTTCATCTGTGAGGGTGTGTGTGACACCAGAGAGTCTCAATGTTCAATTCAACCCATCAATTCAGCGTTCCACTGTTTCTGTGCCGAGGTGCTGGCATCTACAAACACGGGATCTTTCCGCTCACCACCCTTCTGCTTCAACGGTGTCAATCAAGGTTTGTCACTTTACCACCCACACACACAAAGAAAAAAGAGGATCATATTTGTTTATTTGACTTTATAAAAATTTCAGTATACTATCACAGTCTTCCCAAGAGAGATGCTGTAATGTGTATTGTGTTTATGGAGTGGTACGAGCAAAATCTTTTATTCTACAGGATAATTTCATCATTTTTTCTCCTCTCTGTTGTGAATGAGACAGTGAAGCTTCATCCCCCGACGATAACACGACTTGGACCGTCAGCCGGAAGGCCCGGGTGTATCCAGGTGTGTTGGGAGATGCGTTACACCCTCCCTGACATTGAGAAATCCCACAGATGGATTCAAGTAGAGTACACCACACATGACGAGGTTTACACACATCTCCATTAACAATAAGACTCACAAAAGTATGACTAATATCTGATCCAGAGAACTCTCTTCCCACAGACTCGATCCAACATGTTTCGAGCATATTCCAAGAAAGAAATAGAGCTTTGCGATTTATATCCTGGATCCAGATACACAGTGAAACTGAGAGCTCAGGACAGTCGAGCAGCTGCTCACTGGAGCTCGTGGACTTCAAAAGACTTCATGATGATGGAGAAAGGTAAGAAATAAAATCAATTTTTTATTTTAGTCTTAATTCTGTCGAGGAATTACAGGCAAACCAGTGCACCATACACGGAAATACACACTTGGGTTAAGAGAACACCTGTAATGTATGGATTGATGTTTTTTTCTCAGCTCCATCTGCTGCTCCTAGACTGTGGAGACGCATACAACCTGCGGATGAGAAAAGAAAGAGACGGCTTACCCTGCTGTGGAAGGTACGTCATTTATCTATACAGCCGATTAACTTTACTTATTTTACATATTAATAATATTGTTCTTAAGTGTATTATTGCTGTGTAAGAAATGAAAATAAATAAATATATATTTGTGTTTATTAAACAAATATACATTTGTGATACACCTAACATAATTGGTGAACTTTAGAAGTAATATCTTGGTTTATCAAATCTACTGGTTTTTTAATTAAATAGTATGTTTCATTCATTTAAAAGCTTCATGCACTTATTTATTGTGTAATTGTTCAAAAATCACAGTTACATTTTTCAGAGTATACAATTTCAGTCTTTCAGTATACAACACTTGGATACAAGATTGTTTTAGTTAAAAGTTTTTTTTGTAATTGTGTCTATTCTTATATCTTTAGTATACCAGGCATTATGCTTTTGAATGAGCTGTCTATTACAAACCTGTTTCAAAGTCTTATACTATATTGCCAAAAGTATTCGCCCACCCATCCAAATAATGAAAATCAGCAGTTTCAATCACTTTCACTCTGAAAAAAGCATATCAAGACATATTGGACAATTCCATGCTCCCAACTTTGTGGGAACAGTTTGGATCATACCCCTTCCAATTCTAACATGACATCAGTGCACAAAGAAAGATCCATAAAGACATGGATAACAGATGAACAGAGTCCAGACCTCAACCTGATAGAACATCTTTGGGATGAATAAGATTGGAGACTGAGAGTCAGACCTTCTCCTCCAACATCAGTGTGTGACATCACAAATGCTCTTCTGGGAGAATGGTCAAAAATTCCCATAATCACACTCCTAAACCTTGTAGACAGCCTTCCTAGAAGAGTTGAAGGGTTTTAAGGTGGACCGACATCACATATATCATATTGATACCTATAGATTAGGAATACGATTTCACTTTAGTTTGTACGTGAGTCAATGCAGGTGAGCGAATACTTTTGGCAATATAGTGTGTATATCTATTTAAAAGCAAACTATACTTGTTACATTAAGTCATTTAAGAATATAATAACAGTATGAAAGCATACAGTATTTACAGTAAATATAACTAAAGTATACATTAATAAACTTCAAATTACTCTTATTTATTTTTGAATATGCGTTTAATTAGCACATTTACAATTATCCTTATATTAGTATACCTAACACAATGTTAAATATTTAATAAAGTAAACTTGAAGTATGGGGGTTTTAAAGTATATGTTTCTTGTTTCTTTTTTGAAAAAAGACCTTTCTGTATTTTCTGTTTGGAGCATTTCTTTCCGAAAACAAAGAAGACACATGTACATGGGTTGAGATTTTGATGCAGTTATGAGATTAAAGATTAAGTTTTGCCCTCTTACACTACATCAAACCCTCTTATCACTTCTTGTTCTTAGTGACAACACTTTGCAAACCATCTCAACTTTTCCTGTCTCACAAACACAGTAGCTCACATCCTGTTTCTCTTCTGAGACTTCAGTGTTTAAAGACACTTTCTCATAATGATCTTAAGGCCTGAAAGATATTACAGACACAAAATTTCATCAAAATATTGTTTAAACCAAAATATTAATGAGAAAATGTACTAGAAACATAATGTGCCCAGAAGATAAGCCTTCTTTTACATTTTAGTCCACTGGTTTCTAATTCATAAGATTTGATATTATCTGATATTATTTGATTATTAAGATGATGTTTAATAACATGAAAACTATCTGCACATAACCAGAGAATTCTTTGACTCAAACTAAGAAGGAATCCCAAACTAAAATGAATCACCTGTTCTTTCATTTGAACTTGGTCTTCTGTTATCCTCTGCTGGCAATAATACTAATCTCCAGATGAAGCCTGACTCACGGACGTGTTTGACTAATGGGTTTTAATGTGAGGGGTAATATTGCTCGCTCTTTGCTCTGGGAGTATTTGGGAAGTTATTGAACATTAGGAGGCGAGCAGAGCGTTATTCTGTGTTAAATAAAGACACTTTGTTACACAACCTTTTAAAATACGTCTTCCGTTGCTTTATAGGTTTAATAATGATTGTCATTACCAACTTAATGTTACGTTAAATAACATTTACTACTCCCAAGTTATACTCTTGAAAAGCAATGTCTTACAAGAAATGCCCAAGACATTAATAGAACCTCGTCATTTTCAGACAAGAATTTACAAATACAGTTTGGCTTTGTATAAAACATCCTTCATCATTCTTGACCTGTTCTCATTTTCTGTGTCTTGTTTAGCCTCTCTCCTGGACTGAAGCCAATGGTGTTGTTGTCAGTTATACAGCGTCGTGCCACAGTGATGTGGATTCATCTCAGTGGACGTGTGGGCCTCTGGATGGATCCCAGACCTCGTGTGACCTCACCGTATCCGATGATGCGTATGAATGCAGTCTGAGAGCCACTAACTCAGCCGGGACATCGCCTCTGTCTTACATCTACATACCTGCACACAACGATCCAGGTAAATCCAGTCTTGATTCATACATATGAAACATGATGATCTTTCATTTTATTCCATTTTTCCTTACATTTATTTTTTTATGATTTTAGTCTTTTATGCAAATATATTGTCCAATAGAGATTGTTTAAAATACTACGTAGCTAATGATGTCATAAGTAGGGATGTCATTAACTCACCCTCTTGGCACTTCGTTCGACAGAACACAAAAGAAGATATTTTGTAGAATGTAAAAAAGTCGGTATCCATTGACTCGCATTGATTTTGCGGCAACATGTAAAAGAAGTCAACGGGAAGCAACGGTTTTTGGTCACCAACATTCTTCTGAATATCTTCATTTGTGTTTTGCAGACATGAGTAAGTGTTGCTTCAAGAAATCACATGAATTTTTGGGAACCACAAATAGTTAGACCATGTGATCGCTAACTCCAGTTTATCTCCCATATGAGTTTCAGAGCTCCCGTGTCCTGAGAGGATCAGTGTCGTCTCGTTGGATGACACTCGACTGAAGCTGGCCTGGACGACTGCAGTGAACCAATCAGAAGACGGCTTTGTTGTGCAGTGGATTTCTGTACTGGATGATGGAAGGACCAGTGTGGACTGGATATATCTGAATAAAACATCTAGAAGTTTTATTATTACAGGTCTGAAAAGATATCTTTTATGACTGTTTCTTCTTCTTGTTATACCTCAGTATTGTGTGAATATAACAAAGGAGAAAAGTGTGGTTACAGCCAGCTATTATGTCAGACCAGCTTTCGTTTACTTATTCAAATCTATAAGAAATCATGTTTTGTATTTCATTTTTGCAAATCATTCTAATGCAAAGAACATAAGTGAAGAATTCTATGTGTTTTTCTTATTGCATTGACACATTTTATAGTAGTTTAATAATAAATGTTAATAAGGGGTTATGTTTGTATGTGTTTTGTAGGTCTGCTGCCAGAGGTTCTTTATAATCTGTCAGTCATGAATGTGTATGATGGTAAAGCAGGATCGGACACGTCTGTCATGGCTTTTACACGAGAAGGAGGTCAGGCATTAAGTTATGAGTATTAAGTGTGTATAAGTGCTTTGAATTTTCATAGGTTTCTATATACATATATATATATATATATATATATATATATATATATATATGTATATATATAGATCTATGAAAATAGGTTTATATATACATATATATGTATATATACATACATACATATATATATATATATATATATATATATATATACCAATATCTACTTATAAACATTTTTATAAAAAAAATGTCCCAAATATATTTACATTTTCAAATAATTACCAAAAAATATTACCAAAAATGTTGTAGTATTACTGTGTTTAGAATGGTGACGTCATAGTTTGCCCTTGATATACGTTGAAGTTGTGTTTGAATGACATAATAGAAACAAAATATGGAAATTATTCAGAACTACGGTTATCAAAGTACCAGTATAAAAAATATACGTAGAAGACATTGAACAAATACATAGTTAACCCCTAAACTGAAAATTATGTCATCATTTACACATGTTCTTCAGCGGAAAACAAAAGAAGATATTTTGAAGAATGTTGGTCAAAGAAAACCGTTGGTCCTCATTGACATCCATTCATTATGTGTTCATACATTACTGTTTTGGTTTCCATCATTCTTCAAAATATGCCGTTTGTGTTTTGCAGAAGAAAGAAAGTCACACAGGTTGAAAGTGACCACAGAGTGAGTACATGATGATGGAAATGGATTTTTGGGGTGAACTGTCCTTTATAGAATCCTAAGAACAGAAATGAGAAATGCTTTCATCAGTGTGTCTGTTTCCTGATGTAAGAGATGAACCCATGACCTCTCTGATAAAAACCCAATGCTCTTCATGTTGAGCTTCATGAGAACATCACACACTTTGATGTATTTATCTCAAGTGTTGTTGTGTAACAGCGCCCTCTGTTGGGCCACAGCTGACAGTGAAGTACACTGGTGGACAGAGCATTCATCTACAGTGGGTTCCTGTTCCTTTAGAGAAGCTTCATGGATTCATCAAACACTACTCCATTCTGTACAGCATCAATGGAAAAGAAAAAAGTAAGAGCAAACCTATTTTTCAGTTTTACACAAAATATACAACATAGTTTCACACTGAAGTCATTTGATCAGAATATGTTTACCTATATACTATTTATTGCAAGAATACATTGACATTTCCCTACAAAATGTTATAAAGAACATCTCTGGCTTAACATTACAGTATCATGTGGAGGGGTTTGCATTATAAGAAAATGACATGGAAATCAAAATTGAAGGATTGTCAATAAGATGCTTACTGAACAGTTATGTGATCCATATATATTGTTCTAAATAAAGAATATTGGGCACCAATTCAAACACTTCTTTATGTTTTTACTTTGATGTTTCTCGGAAATTGCTTTTGACACTTTAAATGTTGAAATCCTTATATAAGGTATAAAGCAATGAAGAGGTACAATATAATGTGAAATGTTCAAATTCATGCTAAGATCTTTAATATGATTGACTTTTAATTGACGACTTGACAAATCTGAACCCAGATATTTTTGAGATATCTTCTGGAACTCTGATGAAGACATTTTGTAAGATTTCTCACTTTTTCACTCTCTCTTTCTCAAGAAAACAATCTTCAGAAGCTTTAGTAAAAAATGTAATTTCTAGATAGAACAATAGATATTTTAAAGAGATCTCATCTGGGATTTTTTTTATTTTAAGGAGAACAGGTGAAGGGTGATGTCGAGCAGATCTCTCTGAATGGGTTAACAGAAGGAATCTATAACATTTGTGTAATGGCTCATACAGTAGAAGGAAGTGCTGCAGGGCCGTGGCAGATGGTGGCTGTGGGTAAGAATCACATCACATCCCATCACATCCCATCACATCACATCACATCACATCCCATCCCATCACATCCCATCACATCACATCCCATCACATCCCATCCCATCACATCCCATCACATCACATCACATCACATCCCATCACATCACATCACATCCCATCCCATCACATCACATCACATCCCATCACATCACATCCCATCACATCACATCCCATCACATCACATCACATCCCATCCCATCCCATCCCATCCCATCCCATCACATCCCATCACATCCCATCCCATCCCATCACATCACATCCCATCACATCACATCACATCCCATCCCATCCCATCCCATCACATCCCATCCCATCCCATCACATCACATCCCATCCCATCCCATCCCATCACATCACATCACATCACATCACATCACATCCCATCACATCACATCACATCACATCCCATCCCATCCCATCACATCACATCACATCCCATCCCATCACATCACATCCCATCCCATCCCATCACATCCCATCACATCACATCACATCACATCCCATCCCATCCCATCCCATCACATCCCATCACATCACATCACATCCCATCCCATCCCATCACATCCCATCACATCACATCACATCCCATCACATCACATCCCATGCCATGCCATCCCATCACATCCCATCCCATCCCATCACATCACATCACATCACATCCCATCCCATCACATCACATCCCATCACATCACATCACATCACATCCCATCACATCACATCACATCACATCACATCACATCACATCACATCCCATCACATCACATCACATCCCATCACATCCCATCCCATCACATCACATCACATCACATCCCATCCCATCACATCACATCACATACACCTTTACCAGTTTGAACATCTGCACACCTGTGTGTTTAGTTATAGAAATGTAAGTAACATGGCTTTCATTATTAATCTATTTATTTGATTAGTTAAGTCAGACATACATCAGTCTACATTTCCTGCAAACACACTACTAAAAAAACCAATTCAATGTCTTTAAAATCTTTGAGTAACACAAAAGTCTTTCCTTGTAATCTGTGTGCACTTTTCTTATTCTTTCTTTCTTTCTTTCTTTCTTTCTTTCTTGCTTTCTTTCATTCCTTCTTTCTTTCTTTCTTTCTTTCTTTCTTTCTTTCATTCCTTCTTTCTTTCTTTCTTTCTTTCTTGCTTTCTTTCTTTCTTTCTTTCTTTCTTTCTTTCATTCCTTCATTCTTTCTTTCTTTCTTTCTTTCTTTCTTTCATTCCTTCTTTCTTTCTTTCTTTCTTTCTTTCTTTCTTGCTTTGTTTCTTTCTTTCTTTCTTGCTTTCTTGCTTTCTTTCTTTCTTTCTTTCTTTCTTTCTTTCTTTCATTCCTTCTTTCTTTCTTTCTTTCTTTCTTTTTTTCATTCCTTCTTTCTTTCTTTCTTTCTTTCTTATTTTCTTTCTTTCTTTTTTTCATTCCTTCTTTCTTTCTTTCTTTCTTTCTTCTTTCTATCTTTCTTTCTTTCTTTCTTGTTTTCTTTCTTTCTTTCTTTTTTTCATTCCTTCTTTCTTTCTTTCTTTCTTTCTTTCTTCTTTCTTTCTTTCTTTCTTTCTTTCTTTCATTCCTTCTTTCTTTCTTTCTTTCTTTCTTTCTCTCTTTCTTTCTTCTTTCTTTCTTTCTTTCTTTTTTTCATTCCTTCTTTCTATCTTTCTTTCTTTCTTTCTTGTTTTCTTTCTTTCTTTCTTTCTTTCTTTTTTTCATTCCTTCTTTCTTTCTTTCTTTCTTTCTTTCTTTCTTTCATTCCTTCTTTCTTTCTTTCTTTCTTTCTTTCTCTCTTTCTTTCTTCTTTCTTTCTTTCTTTCTTTCTTTTTTTCATTCCTTCTTTCTTTCTTTCTTTCTTTCTTTCTTTCTTGCTATCTTTCTTTCTTTCTTTCTTTCTTTCTTCTTTCTTCTTTCTTTCTTTCTTTCTTTCTTTCATTATTTCTTTCTTGCTTTCTTTCTTTCTTTCTTTCTTTCATTCCTTCTTTCTTTCTTTCTTTCTTTCTTTCTTTCTTTCTTTCTTTCTTCTTTCTTTCTTTCTTTCTTTCTTTCTTTCCTTCTTTCTTTCTTTCTTTCTTTCTTTCATTGCTTCTTTCTTTCTCTCTTTCTTTCTTTCCTATGTCCCCCAGGCCTTTATAATGTCTGCCATATTGTGCTATATTATTGTAAAAGGACATCTTAACATTGGTGTGTGTTTTCACAGGGCATGATGATGTACAGGTCGTCCCTGTGCTGTTGTGTGCACTGCTTTTGATTTCCATTATTTTAATAACCCCTGTATGTATGCGGGTGAGGTAAGTTAAAGTCACTTTGAACACTATTTCAATAATGGTAATAAAGTTTTGATTATTGTGAATTGTTTCTCAGGATTAAACAGTGTCTGTGTCCAAAAATCCCGGACCCTTCCACCAGCAGCCTGTCTGTCTGGTGTAAACCCAGTCAGGTGAGAAAATGAATAAACCAAAATCATCATTTTTTTGTCTAATGTTGTTCAAAATTTGTAAATGATTCCTTTATCCTGGAACACAACTGAAGATATTTTGAGAAATGTCTTAGTGATTTTAATGCAGTACAAGTCAGTGGAGTTTGACGTTGTTCAGTTACCAACATTCTACAAAATATCTTCTTTTGTGTTCTGCATAAAAAGTATGTCATACAAGTTTGAGAAATACCTTTAAGAACGAATCAAGGTATCACCCGTGTGATGACAACGAATGGCCACATTTTTCTTCATTGAACTTTTTTCTCTCACAGCATAAACAAATCCCCTCAACCACCGTGAGCTCCTTCTTCCCCATCGGTCAGACCTCATGTTACCATGGTTACAGTGAGAAAAATCATTGCCCGGTTCAAGTTTTGAGCTTCCATTCGATTCATCATGTACATGATGGCACTGATTGTGAAATGAGAACCAATGAACCCCTTCAACATTTCCAAACCGATTACACCATCCAGACCTATGTCAAACCAAACCAAATCCTGTCTCAAGACGATTACCAGTCACTGAAGGATTCATTCACTGAATCGATGGCACAACAAGATTTGTGTGACTACATCCACGTGTCTCAGAGTTACACGTCTGTTGTTACGACTGTAGATGAATACAGAACGCTCAATTCTGATGAGTGTTCAGATGTTTTGTGTGCTTTACCGGACGATCACAAACCTGACTTACATGTCTCGGATGATTGCTTGCAACAATACAGAAGAAAATAATATGATATCGTAAACGAGTTTGAACGTCCCAACCTTGTTCTTGAAAATTTTGGCTAAACATGCGGCCAAAAACATAAAAACACGGATGTGAACAGTGGATGAACTGTAGTACAAGTGTTTGAGAATAAAGAAAATTACTTGATACTTAAAATATAAAAAAATACTTTCTGAGCAAAATGTACAGTAATGGGGGTTAAAAAACAGGCCAATTTAAAAAGTATTATTGTTTGCAAAAATTTCTCAACTTTAACTTTTGTCTGGCTATCTTCAAATGTGTCTAAGATGTAAACTACGGGTTATTTGATTGGATACGATTTGGCTTTACTGTCATTACACATGTGCAGCACAAGGTAGCAAGATGTTTTATACTTCCAAATTGAAGTATCCACAAAAAGTAATACCTGATGGTTCAAACTGTGAATGGGGTTAAGGTAAAGGTAAAGACTTTTTATTAGATTGCACCTCTAAGTTGCACAATGACTGTAAATGTATTATCTCCCTCCAATAATTTACTTGTAAATAAAGAGCAGATAATGAAATAAGATTACATAATGAACTATTTAAAAAAATATGAATTACTATGTATGTCATGTATGTAATACATAAATTG
>CM065664.1:17392148-17399648 GCA_033220385.1 Triplophysa yarkandensis
CATATATATATATATATATATATATATATACATTTGTACTATATATACATCTGAAGTATATATACATTTGTACTATATATGCATCTGTAGTATATATGAATCTGTAGTATATATGCATATTTAGTATATATGCATCTTTAGTATATATATGCATCTATAGTATATATGTATCCGTAGTATATATGCATCTGTACTATATATACATCTGTAGTATATATGCATCTGTAGTATATATGCATCTGTAGTATATATACATTTGTACTATATATACATCTGTAGTATATATGCATCTGTAGTATATATGCATCTGTAGTATATATGCATCTGTAGTATATATGCATCTGTAGTATATATGCATCTGTACTATATATACATCTGTAGTATATATGCATCTGTAGTATATATGCATCTGTAGTATATATGCATCTGTAGTATATATACATCTGTAGTATATATGCATCTGTAGTATATATGCATCTGTAGTATATATACATCTGTAGTATATATGCATCTGTAGTATATATGCATCTGTAGTATATATGCATCTGTAGCATCTGTAGTATATATGCATCTGTGGTATATATATGCATCTATAGTATATATGTATCCGTAGTATATATGCATCCATAGTATATATGCATCTGTAGTATATATGCATCTGTAGCATCTGTAGTATATATATATGCATCTATAGTATATATGCATCCGTAGTATATATGCACCTGTAGTATATATGCACCTGTAGTATATATGCACCTGTAGTATATATGCACCTGTAGTATATATGCATCTGTAGAATCTGTAGTATATATATGCATCTATAGTATATATGCATCCGTAGTATATATGCATCCGTATTATATATGCATCTATAGTATATATGCATCCGTAGTATATATGCATCCGTAGTATATATACATCTGTAGTATATATGGTATAAACATTACAGTATATATACATCTTTAGTATATATGGTATAAACATTACAGTATATATACATCTTTAGTATATATAGTATAAACATTACAGTATATATACATCCGTAGTATATATACATCTGTAGTATATATAGTATAAACATTACAGTATATATACATCTGTAGTATATATAGTATAAACATTACAGTATATATACATCTGTAGTATATATAGTATAAACATTACAGTATATATACATCTGTAGTATATATGGTATAAACATTACAGTATATATACATCTGTAGTATATATAGTATAAACATTACAGTATATATACATCTGTAATATATATGGTATAAACATTACAGTATATATACATCTTTAGTATATATAGTATAAACATTACAGTATATATACATCCGTAGTATATATACATCTGTAGTATATATAGTATAAACATTACAGTATATATACATCTGTAGTATATATGGTATAAACATTACAGTATATATACATCTGTAGTATATATAGTATAAACCATTCAGTATATATACATCTGTAGTATATATACAGCTGTAGTATATATAGTATAAACATTACAGTATATCAGCAGTCCTCATAGAAACAGCGGTGACCTTTTGGAGATTCTCACTTCACTATTTAACATGAATCAGTGATTATTTGATTCGTTCACATTGTTAAATATAGTATTGTAGTCCATACTTCATGGACCCCAAAGAACTCATTGACCCTTCCAAACCCATGTGATGATCAGGAACACTACTAACACAGGATGCCAAATGTACATGAAAAGAACTTAAAAAGTTGAACATACTTAGTCAAAGTTCAGATTACAGAACCGAAGTGCACAGGAGATTTATACCAAGACATGTGATTGTGTCTTCTGGTATGGGATGGATTCTATTATCGGGGTGTTAAAACGACTCCCACATAATGTTGGCTTATTTTCAGCTTAATTAACTTTTCGTTAACATTGAAAATTGTCATATATAGCGATGCCGTGTTCAATCCATCGTGATGTGTAAGGCTCTTGCTAATACAGCTTTATTTTGTTGGTGCTTTTGAACGTTATCTAAACTAAATATTATCATATATTTTATCATATAAGCACTTAAAAATATATTATTATTTAAAATTCTATAACTTGATGACACACCATGTAAAAAAAATGCATAACCATATATATATTTATATATATACATTTGTACTATATATGCATCTGTAGTATATATGCATCTTTAGTATATATGCATCTATACTATATATGCATCTGTAGTATATATGCATCTTTAGTATATATATGCATCTATAGTATATATGCATCCGTAGTATATATGCATCTGTATTTTTTGAATTATTTAATTAAATTAAATTAAATTAAATTTTAATTTATTTCTAAGTCTCTCTCTTACTGGGAACATTTCAGTAGATATGGGTCGGATATGATATTTGGGTAACTGAAGACAGTGGCTATTCAAACAGTTTCTTAAAGAGGTTTTGGCCAGCACAAACGCAGGCTGTCGGAGCGAATGATCTTTTTTTTTGTGAAGTGAACGTGGCTGACGGGTAGCACCCAACGCTTTCATTCAGCAGAAAAACCATTGGTCTTTCCTGTTCTCAGGAGGCTTAAGATAATGCTCCTCAACCCTGCGTTTGTCTGCACATTTTTCTTTCGATGTTTGGATTTGTAAATGTCTTGCGACGCTTCGTGTTAAGACTTGATCCAGGAGCAGGCCTGTTCAAGTTCAGTGTCAGGAAGCTCACGGGTGACGTTCCTGCAGATCTCCGCTCTCAGCTTCAGAAAGGATTTGCTCTGAAATCCCATTACCATGTCCTACCAGACAACTGCAAATATTTGTGAATACGTCTGGTGGTTCAGTAGATTTTGAGTTTGCGGTGGAATGAAAACACACTTGGTTGCAGTATTTCTTAGTGATGTGTTTTGGAGGATTGTGGCTTGTTTTGTTTCCAGAATGATCTCCTCCCTGCTTCATATTTGAAGTGGAACAGCAGATAACGTTCCTATCGCTGACCTTTGGGTGAAGCCTTTATGACATCACACAACTTATAGTTCTTGGATTCTATAAAACATCTTTCATCAGCCAAACTGCTTCCCCGCTTTTTACCAGGACGGTTTACATTCTAGCAGCTATGATTGACATCTTTCCTATGATGCGTCATGATTTCAGATGAGTTCTTGTGTGTAAGACGATTTGCAGGATAGACATTCTCAGTATTTCCTCTTCCTTTCTTTCATGATTTCCACCGACCAAAGCATGTATAGGAAACACTTCAGCTCGCGCCTGTGATCTGTATATCTGAACATGACAAATGTTCAGGATTTCCTTCAAATCAGCTGGACTTTAGAGTTTTAATTTAAAAAACGCAAGTTTGTTTAAAATATATTTTTTGAAACTTAAGATCTAAACTGTATAATGATGACCAATGTTTTTGTTGTTTTGGAAGGAATGAAATGCATGTTTTTTAAGTTTCAAGAGTTAAAATTCACAACAAATGTTAAGAAGCTTGATTGAATATATGTCAACATTATTTAATGTGAGTTATATCATTTCATACATAATCAATATTAGTTTTGTTAACTCATTACAGATGCTTCCAATCAAATATATGACTGCAGTTAAAAACCAAAGTGTCTTTTTTTAATGCTATGATTCTGTTGAGTTTTAGCAGACGACACCGGTCACTTTAAGCCGAACAACCTCGGTTAAAGTCAATATCTGATGCAAGCTCTCAGGATGATATTCCTCTTTTTTCTTTATATTGGTGTTGTGAGTTATCGGAATGCAGCTGTTCATATCAAGATGGATTTCTTGTCTTGTGAAAGATTCTCGTCTTCACCTTCAGATATTGTGAACTCATTTAACTCAAATCCTCTGAGAGAAACAGACCCTTGAATACTTATCACATGATTTATTTTCTTCCTTTTCTTTTTGTTTCCCTCGCTGATCCTTCTGTTAAAGCTTTTCACGTCTCAAGATTTGGACCTTTCCATATTTCCCCTGGCTTGAGATTTATTTAATTGTTTAATAATGTTTAAGATGTTTGTGTGTTGGTGGGCACCAAGAGCGATGTGTGTGATGTGAAAATACTTAATGACATCATCAAATTCGTCTACAATTCAAATCTGATATAGACTGCTGATGTAATGGAACCTTATGAGTCTTTTAGTTGCGTTGTACTTTTGTCTATAGCCTTAATATAATTTGTAAACTATTATTATTTTATTTTATAATATGCCCGTACATGGTTTTATGGCCTGACGTTACCCACAAGCCCGTGCGTGGCACAAGAGGAGATTCTGTCATCATTGGCATCACTTTCTCCCTTTGCATGAACATAAAAGAAGATATTTTGAAGGATGTGGTAATAATAGAAATGTGTCACTGATCTTCAGTTACCAACTTTTCTCAAAATATCTTCTAAAATGTAGTTAAAATATATCTTTGAAATGAGAAGAGTGTGAGTAAATGATGAAAGAATTATCACTTCCTAAAATGCTTTCCTTCGTCCATCAAAGAAGACCACATTGGTGTCCAGCAAACCCACAACATGTTGGACTGGTTTAGGGTTTTGGGTTGTGTTCGTCAGGTTCAGCAGACCGAACACGGATTGAATCCGATAATCTGGTCTGTCCTCACTCCGCTGGACATCAAGAATGCATGAAACCGAACCACAGAAGAGCGACCGGGAGATGATATTTACACATCAGATAAACCCGAAAACTCACAAAAAGTCTCATTTGCTGAAATAAGAAGAGAAAGAAAGGAGGATTAGTAGAAAAAAAACAAAGATGTGTGAATGAGGGGAGAGGGGTGTGGATGTGTCAGGTTAAACCGTCTGTTCTGTGAGCACATACCAGTGCGTATTAGTCACACAAACACACTTTAACATTAACTCAAACATAACTGTAGAACAACTATTAGATAACATCTGTTCTAATATATAGTCAGAATAAAGTCATTTTAGAATCAAATTAAACTCATCAATATAAATAAATAAATTCATTTTAGAAAGTATTTATCTTATTAATAAAAAATCATAAAATACAAATGTTATACATGAAAAGATTTTCCCAAAACATTATAAAAGCCAGATTTAAAAATGAGTTTAAGTCCAAACTACTATAAGTCTGAACCTGTTTTTAGACTACATGTGATATGTTCTCTTAACCAATCAGAAATCATTCGGTTCAATACAATGTCAGACTGAACATATACATTAATTTGACTTATATTTATTCATAGTACGAGTCTCTAATGTCGTGTTGCATGTTCTCTTGTTTTGTGTTTTTTAAAAGACATAAACCAACTTTTTTTATGATGGATTTGTAGCATTTCTATAAAAAATAACTGAAATTATAATCAATAATATTGTGGTTTCAATAACAGATATTGCTAACATGTTCAGACAGAGCGAAGCGACAATTTTATCAGGATTGATTGAATATGACAACATGTAAAATTGTGGTTAAAAAATTTAAATTTTATGAAAACTTTTAAAGTGGATTTATTTTCATTACTTTCAACTACAATTTCGAATAATAATTCCAAGCCGCTTTTTTGGATATCATACTGAGATGCTTTTTAAAAAAATGAAAAGGAGTTTTTGATTAACCAGCGTTCTTATTGACTGCTCTCCAATAAAAGTCATCCATTTAAAAAAAAAAAATATTTAAAAAAAATAAAAGTTTTATCATGAAGAACATGCATGTTTGCTAAATTATATTCTTGTCTATTAAACTTATTAAAGACATTTAGACAAACACCTTCATATCATTATTCATAAAATAAAATGAAACGTTTAACTTAAGTTTCCATAAACTTTTGACCGGTGGTGGACGTCGCCACCCGATCCACCGAGCTATGGGTTCCATTCTCCAGTAATTATCTGTTGAAAAGAACTGCGTAGATGATATTCTACAGACCTGCTGGATAATTGTTCTTTGTTGAACTCGATCTTATGTGGAATATGGCTTCATGGCTTTTGTGTGAACGGCTTGTTTCCTTCCTGTTAAACAACAGCTGCAAAGAAGCAGATATACTGTATACTGTCTCCAGAGACATTTAAAGTGTTTGTTGTGTTTGACCTTTTTTAAAGACTTGCTGTGAATGTCTTTAGCTCTGACATCTTGTGTGTTCGTCATCAGATCTACATTTAAGAAGTGCTTCTGTGTTTTAACATGATGGAAGTCACACTGCTTCAGCCTCTTTATTCGTCTTTATCAGTTCAAGAGCATTCTTCATGTCATTTCAGTCTTTTATGATTGGATCACAACAGAAGATCATTTGAGAAATGTCACACGGACATATCTATACAACGGAAGTCAATGGCCTCCATTATTGTTTGGTTATCAACGTTCTGTAAAATATCTTCTTTTGTGTTCTTGTGTTTTCAAGAATGTTGGGAACTGGCACTCATTCACTTGCAATAATTTTGAGTTGAAGCAATAAAAGGGAACGGGTGCCTCTGCTGATCAGTTATGAACTTTCTTCAAAATATCTTCTGTTGTGTTCTGCAGAAGATAGAAAATCAGACGAAACTCAGATGAAAAGAGGATGAATACATCATGACAGAGTTTTTGGTGACCTGTTTCAATTCCCATTGTTCATAATCTTCTACGGAGCTCTGAAAGATTTTCATTGCACGTGTTTCGGCCAACACTGCTTTTTAAATGTTGTCATGCCACTTTATCACTGGATCATAGCAGCACGTTCTCTTCATTTCTATACCCCATCCACGTTTTCCATCTTTATTAAACAAGATCCTCAGCTTGGCTGTATTCAGACACATTCTCAAAAGGATTTTCTGTTCAGAAAAACAACACCGCTTCTCTTTTGGGAACCTCACTGGCTGGTGTTAAACACGGATACTATTGTATTCTTGTGTGTATTTTGGCATTGTTGTGTTTGCAGAGATGACTTACACTAATAATTTCACATTTTTCTGGCTACAGGAAACCCAGAACAGAGTCAAAGGCCATGAGAGTAGCGAACTGTGTCCAATCGTGAATTGTTGAATGTTTTTTATCCAGTTTCATCTCGCTTGAAACCCAAGAGCCGGATGACTTTGCAACAGGCCCCTGGAGACAAAGCGCTTATTCCTTGAGATTGGACCCATGCGAGGTCAAAGACAAACGCTTCTTTGGCACGGTCCTCGATCACTCGGCACTGTAATAACTTTAAACTATGCCTGCAATGCAGTCCTTGAGGTGGAAGTCCAAAACTATCCGGGAGACCTCATTTTCAGTGGAAATTTGAGCTTTTGAGATTTCAGAACCTCAGATATTCTCTGGTCCTCTCAGGCCTTCATAGGTCATTTTTAGATGGTTCAATTTTCTCTTAATGGTTTCATAAAGAACCTTTGACATCTGAAGAACCTTTCTGTCTCAGAAACAGTACTTTTTGTTAGAAAATGGTTCTTCAAAGGATCAAAAGTTAAAAATTAGATGATTCTTAAAAGAACCTTAAATGGCTTGCAAGAACACTTAAAGCAAATTTTATTTTCAAAAGAGTTTTATTTTAATGAATACAAACATATGAA
>CM065664.1:17404648-17422148 GCA_033220385.1 Triplophysa yarkandensis
GCTCACATTTATTGAAATAAAACAAATTAACAGAAACTGCACGATTCAAAATTTCCTTTGAATGTCGCTGTGTACAGTGTGTACACTTTTTCCTTAAAGTGATAGTTTGTCAAAAAAGCGTACTCTCGCCTTTACAAACATGTACGAGTTTCTTTCTTTTGCTTAACATTATAGAATATATTTTTTTTAAGAATGATTGAACAGTGACAACCATTCACTTTCTATGTATGTATACAAAACCAATGCAAGTGAATGTGAGTCAATTACCAACATTCTTCAAAATATCTTTTGTATTCTGCAGAGGAAAGAAAGTTATACAGGTTTGAATCGGCAAGTTAAGGATGATACAGTTTAAACTTTAAGGTTAACTACATAAATGTGTCACTTTAAATCTATATTTTAAATACTTCTTAATTAATTTGTTACAAAACTAAAACAGGTTGATATGAGTCGCTATTAAAAGTTCATTAGAACTTAATCTTTTAAGGCAGGAAATGTTACAGTGCATTCCTGAAGTCATTATATTCTCGGAAATGATCTTCAATAAAAAAGTGGCGATACGAGTTTCATGAAAGCTGCCCGTGTGTTTTCTTGCATCATAAGATCCTTCATCATTGACACACGCGTATATAAAAAGCTTTAGTCATCTGGGAGCAAAAGCGTTCTAACGTGTCATGGTTAGGTACATCTGGTCCGGTGATTTTTACATGTTTGTGTGGAGATCCAAGTAATGTAATATCGCTGTGCTCCAAGGTCTTGATCCTGGGGAAAGAATCCGTTGCAGTGGGAATAAGAAATATGTTGATGAAGTTTGGAGTTAAAGCAAACTGCCTTCATGTCCAAAGTTTAGTTTCCCTAAGCGGCCTGTGTGGAATCCGATCGGCATCTTTGCGCGGAACGGGAAAAAGGCAGCACGGAAAATTCTGGCTTTGGGAAGAATTTCTCTCACACTGAAATGTATTAATACTCTTTCTGTTGGTTCCCATGACTTTAGATGAACAATAGAATGGTTTCATAAAGTTCATGTAAGACACTTGAATCAATGCGTTATGAGAGACTGTGGGCATGGGTTATCTGACATCTGGTGTCATGACCCTGATGATAAATCTCACTGAAATCCTGGATGCGGATGGCAAAATGTCACTGAATGCTAAATGTGTTTTTAATGTCTTTGAAATCTTAATGTGTTTTATCATTTGTTGCTTCTGTTTTCAGATATTATATCTGTAAAAAAAAAATCTGTTTAGCAAAAGTGCTTCTGTGGTTTGTTTTTAGGGATGTAAAATATATTATGACGAATTATGCAAATTAATAAAATTATATATTTAAAATGAAATATGTGTTACCACATTACCAATATAAGTCTGTATAAATGTAAAAAAATATACTTATACTTTATAGAATATGTTATATATATAATTTATGTGAGACGTATATAAATATACACTATATAAATAATGTTTTAATATTCTTTGATATTTTAATATTAGGGTTCCCGTGGGTTTTAGCTTATTATTTATTTAATATTTATTTATTTGCATACAGAAAGGTTATATTATACAATAAATGTTTTCAATTGTATAAATTATATGTTTTATACTTTATAATATTTCATATTTTATAATGTTTTTTGTAAATTTGTTATGAATTGGGTATATTAAAGTTCAGAAAATAAATGTAGTATAATTCCTTTAACTATAACTTACCTTTTAATTTTGAGAATAAACTATTCTCAAGAATGAAATCAAGCATAAGAACAGCACTTTATCGAATTGTTTTTGAGAATCTGACGCTAATTTTCACACTGTTGGTTCATTTATAGTGGGGATGCCGTTCATCATCATGACCATCATCTACAGGCCGTATCAGCGTGGAGTTTACTGCGACGATGAGACCATCCGTTACCCATACAGACCAGACACCATCTCACACAAAATGATGGCCGCCGTGACTATATCCTGCTCCATTATTATTGTGAGTCAGCTGACAGATACAGGATCATGAGCATCATTACAAAATCTTGAGAAGAAATTGTCAACGGAGTCAGTATCTTATAATATGGTTACACATTTAGATTAGTTGCATTAATTCTAAATAGAAATGAACAATTCTATCATGAATGAATTTTAAAGCTGTTTCCTTTCTGTAACGTTTGTTTCTTCAGTTTAACACAAAAAAGATATTTGGAAGAATGTTGGTAAGTTATGTTTCTGGAGCATCATTGACTCCCATTGTAGTAAAAAAATTAATTGTATAGTTTTTCTTTGGATACACCTTTAGAAAACACATTTTAATTTTCGATTGGTAGTCAATGATCCCCCAAAAATCTCAAATGTTAACATTCTTCTGTATATCTGTTTTTGAACCAGCTTAAGATTGAGTTATTCATGACTGAATTATCATTTTTGGTCAGATGGATAAATGACATAAGTTCTCACTATCTTACATCTCTTGAACAGTTTGGTAAGCCTGTATAGGATGCACATGCAGTGTCTTCGTCATTGGATTGAGTGTTCCTTTAAGAAGAGATTTAATGCAGACTTTGACAGAAAATATACAGGTTGTGTTGGCCTCCGGGCATCATGTTCTGCAAGAACACCGTTATTAACTCGATATGGATCGTCACGAGCGAGACTTCAATTCACTCATCATGAGTCATTGGCTGCACACTCACTTACTTTTCATTTCCGGGAACAAATCACAATTGTGAAATATTTTTACACACCACTAATGCATTGAAGACAAACGTCACTGCTTTTGCTCATTTCTAAAGTTTGTAGATAAAAGAAAGTGATGTCATGGGAATTTGGTATGATTTTATATGGTTACAAAATTCATAAAATTATCATATATATATATATATATGATAATTTTATGAATTTTGTATATATATAATAATGATAATTTTATGAATTTTGTAACCATATAAAATCATACCAAATTCCCATGACATCATTTTCTTTTATCTACAAACTTTAGACATGAGCAAAAGCAGTGACGTTTGTCTTCAATGTATATATATATATATATATATACACACTCAAAACCATATGGATCTAATTTGATTAATATTGTTTTATATCTGTGTGTTTCTAGATCACATCAGGAGAGGCATATCTGGTCTACACCAAACGTCTGTACTCTAACTCGGGCTTTAACCAGTACACTGCAGCGCTTTATAAAGTGGTGGGAACGTTTCTTTTCGGCGCGTGCGTCAGTCAGTCTCTGACAGACATGGCCAAGTACACTATCGGACGACTGCGGCCTAACTTTATGTCCGTGTGCGCTCCAGAAGTTTGCAACGGCTACATGCTGGAGATAAACTGCACGGGAAACCTTCGCAACGTGACGGAATCCAGGTACAGAAAGGGTCAAAGGTCATGACCACATCCTGTATTTGCTTGTTTTTTGTTTACTTCCTGTTTCACCGGTATATTTATGCGACCTCAGGTTTTGACCTTTTACTTTTTTCCGGTTGACCTTAAAGATCCTGAATATTCAGAAATGAGTTGTGTGTGTTTTTTACTGAGATTCATACAATGCAATGGCGACTGTGTCCAATTTCAATAATAAATAGAAAAATAAGATAGAACTGTATATCAGTTCTAGTTGAGTTTTCAAAAAACACTCGTGTCTGTGCTCAGTGCCTGATGGATCAAACATGTTCACTCTAAAATCAGCCGAAACCTTTTGAATTTTACTTCGACTTGTAATGCACATAAATGTGTTTTTCTTGACCAAACTGTGAAAGTGATTTACAGTTTCCTCTCTTGTTCTCTCCCACGTCTCCTCTGCTCCAGGCTGTCGTTTTACTCCGGTCACTCCTCTTTTGGGATGTACTGTATGTTGTTTCTGGCGGTGAGTATGTGCATCCTTCGATCCTTCCTCTTTTCAATCACACAGACACGGAACGCAGATAAAGCACGACGGCAGGAAACAAAACCGAGACAATACACTTAAAACCTCAAACATCCCCAGTGTCTCCAACATGAACAAACTCATGACGCTAACATTGTACCAGAACATAAGATGACTCGTGGGCTGCCTTACAAAACTCGACATTTCTTCATTTGTCTTCCACGGAACAATTAACCTCTCATGTTCAGACGTGTTAGGGTTTTATCGAGGTGCTGGTTTCGTGTTTGAACGTTTCGTCTGTTTTCTGCATGTCCTGACTTATTGTGTTATGCTTTTCTGTGTTGTGCAGCTTTATGTTCAGGCCCGTATGGCGTCCAAGTGGGCTCGACTCCTGCGTCCCACAATTCAGTTCTTCCTGGTGGCTTTCGCTATTTATGTGGCCTACACGCGCGTGTCCGACTACAAACATCACTGGAGCGATGTGGTCGTGGGTCTTCTGCAGGGGGCGCTGGTGGCTGTCCTCACAGTGAGTTTCCCAAAAACCCAAATATCATTATTTCATCAACATGTTGTAAACCTTGGGGCTCATGCTGGCTTTAAAATTGTCAAAATAGTTGATTTGTAAGTATTAAGTCGTTAATATGAGATAAAAGTGGTACTTTTTTGAGTTTTGTTTTAATTACTTGAATGAAATCATATATTTACACTAAATATTTATGAATATATATTTGAATATTTATGCTATGCTCCAAACACACTCATATAAAATATATATATTTTTTTTATTTATGTGACCCTGAAATGCTTCTTAAAACGTTAGCACTTACAAACAATATATGTATTATTATTATTATTATTATTATTATTATTTATTGTTGTTGTTGTTGTTGTTATTATTATATGCTTACAATAAACCGTTTTTTCCATTTGGTAAAATCATTTTCATCTTAATAATGTCATGACTCCCAATATCTAAAACTGCTATCTCTCTTCACAGGTGAGATACATTTCCGACTTCTTTAAAGAGCGGCCCCCCCAATGCCAGAATGCAGAATCGCCTGAAAACGAAGACATCGAGCGTAAGCCCAGCATTCAGATTGCAGATGCAGAGAGAAACAATCATTACACGTACAGCAGGCCCGTATGAGTCTGACCTTTGACCCGTGAACCCAAAACCACTGGATGCTGCATCCTCTCTGATTGCGTCTCATACAGATAACAGCAAACATCGCTGCTCGGACGCATACACTGGCACTGACTATACTCATTTCATAGAGAGAGAGAGAGAGAGAAAGAGAGACTGCATGAACTAACACTGAATATTATCTGTTTTTACTCCTCTACAGACAGTTCACATGCATATACGTATACACAATGTGCACATATTGAACCTACTACACAATGAAGTATCATAGTACAAGATTCAGTCGCTTTTTACAAAGAAAAACAAATGATGCATGGTTGTTTTAGGATAACCAAAAATATGGAATTTTATCATGTTTATATATAAACAGTTTGCTGGATTGTGGTGATTTTAAAATTTTTGATACAAATATTGGTATTTCATTATGGCGGTAGATTTAGGGACTTTTCGTAACCTTTGGTTTCTTATAACTGTTAGTGGTTGAAGCCATCTAAAAACAAGCCTGAGACAAACTGCAGAGCGTGACTAATTCTGTTTTTATTTTAACATTTCATGTCATGTAAGTTGTGATGTCTTTCAATTAAATACCACTAACTAAGTATCGCGCATTTCACCGACATGTACATGAAATATTTAAGTAACTTAAACCGTCGACAAAATAATGAAATTAAAAATAAAACTTATACAAATGTGATCACACCACATGATAAGATACTGTAGCATTATCTCAAGTAAACCGTAGTAAAGTAAAGCATACTACATATGAAAGTATTTGACTAGGCTATTGTATCTAAATTTTAATTTTGACAATTAATTATACCCCATGCATATATGATATAGTATATTTATATACTATTATATACATCGGTGTACTTCAGTTTTGCTACAGCGTTTTGTCCCTTTGAAAAGTGTGTCTTCTGTGAACAACACATATCAAAACAAGTGTTTAAGTTCTCCAGCGGTGTAAAGATCGAGGGTTATGAACACTGGTCCAGATGAACTTCCTGTTTAGTTTGAACTTTACACAAACCTTTTTAAGACCAAGTTATATTAATAAGATACTAACACTAAACAGGAAGTGCATCTAGACAAGTGTTCTTTTCATTTGGCACAAACACCCATCAAGAATTGAGTTTTATTGAGTGGTGATGCCCGTTTAAAGTAAGATTCCTCTTTCTCTGTAGTCATTTGCCGTAAGTTTTTTTTTTGCATTTGCTGTCTACTGTGAGTTGCTAATGCCGTAAAATGTTCAATGGGCATATTATAATCCTAAATATGTATGATTTATTATATGGGACAGAAACATCATCCCATGCTGGGCTCATATGAAGTGCACTTTCACACTGAACGTGACAAAGATCATGGTTCTCTTTTGCAAATATTTAGTTTAACAAAATTGTATTGAACATTAAAATCGTGGGGCATGCTGTCAAATATGTACATGGCTTTTTGTGTCCGTAGTAAATCCTTTAAAAGTTTGAAATCATAAAAAATCAGCCAACCATAGTCCCTAAAATATAACAAATTTTTTTTTATGATCCAACACTGCATTTTACTTTTCGAATTTAACCGTTGAATTCACTTTAAAACTCTGTTCCTTTATATTTATTGTGAACAACTTAAGCTACTGAAGAATTTCCTTCTGTATTCCACCTGTGAAGTTTGCAACTCCTAAATATATCTGAAAATTATTTTTTACTCTAAATATTTGTTTTTTATTGTTAAGTGTTTAGCTTATGTTGCACATAGAATTTAAGTATGTTTTGTATTCAGTTGTATTCAGAAATAAAAAGGTCTTCTGCATCTTGTTTTGTGTGTTTTTTTTCATAGAACTGTTTTAATGTTAGGCTGTTTTTCACAGTGATAAATGTGTATTTAGTTTGATTTGTTTCTTTATCAGTTGGCAACAGCTTTACATTCCTAACGTTGCAATAATTATGTTACTAAGGAAAACCTCAGAATTTCTATTGCACAAATCATATCCAGGGTATCAGTTTTAGGTGTGTTAAAACTTTAAATGAGATTGACCTTTGCTTTTGTAAGACGCTGTAAAAAAGAATCAAAGTTAACATCACAAATATAACTTTTATATTTACTTTAACTTTAAAAACATTAAATAGATTTTATTGAAAAAATCTTAAAATAAATTATAAAAAATCTAACGGTTCATTTATCTAAAATTGACAATTTTTAAGTGTAATGAAAAATTTAATTATCAATATTTTTGTTGAATTCTCATAGAAATGTTTGATTTAATCGGATCCACTTAAATTTTACTTACATTTATAAAAAGTAAAACAGCATTTTAACTTAATTTTAGGGCTTTTAAATGCACTCATTTTTGAGTGTACAGTTTTTGTGAATGGTCTGTTTTTAGTTTTATGGTTATCATGTGTTTTTGCTTTTCTGAATTCAGCCAAACCCAAGCTTTATCTCACAGACACTGGATCTCAATGTGATCATGGGAATGTCCAACAAATACAACACTATCACACAAATGATTGTCAAGAATAAATATGGCATGGGGTCCTTTATCTTCATTGTAACTGGTGAATGTTTTCTCTGGCAGGTGGGGCTGAAACAATGAGAAAAAGTAAATACACATTTAATAACTTCAAGGTCTCGAAGCAATGTGGACTTTGGTAATGTTTTGTGCTTGTGAATAGTCCAGACTGAATGTTTGCTTTTGTGTATCGTGCCTTTTGTTCGCTTGTCTCTGGACATGTGACATCCTGCTTCTGTATAATGAATCTGATCTTACAAAGGGGATTTCGCCTCTGATTCTTGTATGCTATTAAACCTTTAGAAATAGATCGGATCCACAAGAACAGAGTTCAGTTTTGATAATCACATATCATTTATCACGTTTAAGGCATTTGACAAAAGACACACAAAGTTTGAACTAGTTTTTGAAAACATTACTGAAATATTTTAAGGTTACGTTTAAGACTATATCACTCTGTATAGCTAAGGTTAAAAACTCTTTTTTTAATATAAATGTAAGGTAAAAGAAACTCATGCTAGTTCATAAAAAGTATAAGTAATAAACAAAACAATGCCTGATTTTAAGTTTTAAACACTCATGTATTAATACTTCATTATCTAATAAAAAATCGAATGACATGACATTCCCAACAATGCTTTTGAATCACTCTTCCCCAAACTATGTCAAACAAGCGGTTATCAGTTATTTTCAGTTTATTTTTTTGGCCTTACAGTGTCTGTTGTATTGTTCTGTATTTGTGATTCAAAGCATGATAAAATTAGTCATATTTTTTATTTAACCAATCAGTTCTCGGTTAGCTTGAAGAGAATGAACATGCAAATCAAATAATACATCCAAAACTGTACTTAACTACTCTCAGATATTTCTGAGTATGTTCTTGTTGGATAAATTGAAAAAAAAAAAGGATGGCAAATCTCTAATCAACAAATATATTTAGATCATTTCTGTGCTCGAGAATCAGTGTTGGTGTGATAAAGTCATGACCGCATCTGAACTTAACCAAAAACATGGCCAATGTTTATCTGCGAGCATGTGGGACTGAACGGCCTGCACTTGACCACTCGTACATCAAGTGTCTGTCTTACATCAGTCTGATAATATTGTTTGGTCTCTCCAGCCCAACTGTTACTCATGAGTTATTTACTTTCAGATTATATCAATAAATCTGTCAGGATTAATGTGAGGTGAAGTACATACGTTTAAGTGTTCGCAGTGGGGAAATGTGCTCTGTGTGTTTAAGCAGAAACACCTTCTTATTTTGTTAAGTTCATAGCATCACCTAGTGTTAAAATCTCTAATCACAGTGTCTGAGATGTTAACCTCATTTTTGGAAGCACATCCAAACTTAGTTTTCAGGAAATATAAAATTCCTCCTTATGAATTTGTTCAAAATAATGACAATTTGATGAAAATCTGCGTAGTTGATATTTTAACATAGGTTTTATAAAAGCAATAAGGCTGTGTTGTATCATGATATATACAGGACTTCAATATATTCACAATACAGAACAGCTTCTTATATCGTATTGCTTGATTCAGCATCATAAAGTGAATAACTGTTTTTGAGTTTAAAGCAAATGGCAGATGTACACAAACCAGATGAAAGAATTTGACATATCGTGCAAAACTAATATAAAGACCGTTCTTAGCATCAGAGACGGGGGACAACGCGGTGACTTTGGGCTTGTACTGAAACCCAGTTGAAAGCTTTGTCTGGGGAAACTGGAGGTCCAAGAGGAATAACTTTAATGTCCATTTGTCAAGAAGTTTCCACATCTTCTGAACTCATTCTGGCTTTGGCAGTAAATGCATCTCAGTCCGTTTCTGTGTGGGAGATATCTTATTTTCAGTTCTCAGTCACACTGAAACAAAACACAAAGTAAAACAGCATTACAAACCCGAAAAACATCTTAAATTATGATGCAAAGGATCGATATTGCCAGGAGAAGATACACGAGAAATGAAACACATCAACAATATGTTAAATAAACATTTAATTTCTGTTATATAATCAGTATTGTATTCTAAAGTCTGTTCATTAACATATTGAATTAACAAAATCAACATAATGCTTTAAAATATGAATTTGGTAATTTAATTTCAGTCCAGTTGTTAATTGTTCATGTTAATGCACTGTACATATATAATGCTTAATTTAAAATGTAAATTATAACAATATTTAACAAACTTTTAGCATATATTAATTATGGTTTAAGTATTGTTCTTAGTGAGATCATGTAAACTAATATTAACAAGTGAAACTATACTTTAAACACGGCAGAAAGTATTTTTCTTTTTACACACTTTTCTTTACACACTTATTAACACTTACACCTAGAGTACACACAAAAACATGAATATCAAATATGAAATTTAAAAAAAATATATAATAATAATAATATGATTTAAAAATAAAACAAGAAAAATGTCTGTCAAGGGTAAATCAAGTTTAGTCTTTTCCAATAAACTTGTACTATTGGCATTATTTTGTTCCAAACATAAAATTTCTTTAAGAAAAAATACTTAATATCTTAAGTTAGTGCTGCACAAAAATACATAATTATCCAAAGCCTCAAATACCGCTGTGTACTTGTGCTCATTTCTGTGAGCTTCCACAGTATGTTTAGGCGCTAAATAGAGTTGTAAATCAAAAATTTTTAAATATGAAAAGTTGACTGGTCCTTAAATTATTTATTTTGGATTTTGTACTAACTAACCATAATTATTTGTTATTTACATTTTTTCATTTAGTTTAGAATTTAAAATGCAACCGATTATATCAAGTTAAAAACATTGCAAAACTTGAAATGTAATATTTATGATTCAACAATTATAATTACACAATAACATTATCAGGGAGAATAAATGACAAACATTATTACTTCATAATCCTGTGGCCCCAAGTATTTAGAAAGACTTCACCTCAAATAATATCTTAAGCCAAAATGAAAAGAAAATGTAATTACCTCATGATCCTTCTTGTTTTATTAAGTAATTTAAATAAATATATTTGACTTTCTTCGTTTTAAAAACTTTATAAAAATATATTGTTGCTGTCAGGCTGAAAGCTCATTCTCCAAAATGACTACACAGAAAATGAATTCCCCCCAACATTTAAACAGGCTCTATCGGCTTTTTTCAGTAGTAAAATATTTGCAAATCCAAAGACCAATATTAACAATTTATAAAAAAAAATGAAACATGAAACATTAAAAGTCAAAGTTTCAGTTTTACAGAGACCATATAAATAAGTGAAGCAATATCCCTTAAAACATAAAATGTCATTTTTTTATCATTATGTTGTTTAACATACATCTCTTTCTATAGTAAAAGAACATCTGCTTTCATGTTGTACATAATAATATTTTGAAATGTTATCTAATAAGACTGACGCTTAAAGTTTGTGTGAGACGGTGTCACAACTCACCAGAATATTCAGCTTTTTAATTGGCTGACAGAGCTGTCAGAGAGCTGATTGGCTGATTACGCCCCGGCGCGGGTACGAGGATGCAGTTCACTCAAGAGTTAGGCCCAGAGGGCCACGAGGGTGGATGAAGGGCTTCTGACAAGGCACTGATGCCCAAGTCCCTTGCATTCTGTGGCCGACCCAGTGCATTCTGGGATTGGCCCACATGCTTTCTGGGGAGGGCGGGCAGGGGAGGGGAAGCGGCTGTCTTTCACTAGTCTCACTCCGTGGTTAGGAGTGGGTCCTGGGAAAGAAGACAGAATGTGTAACAGCCAAAATGAATTGCAGAATGTGTGATAAAACAATTCAGAGCAAACAGAGATTAGATCACGGCTCATTCCTAAAGGCCAGCATGTACTGTGAAAAATGATCGCTCTGCCGCCCGCGTTTAGTGTAAGCTGTAAATCGTGAGTCAGGGCTTACCTAGTGTTTAAGAGCAGGAGAGGAACCGCGGGCAGAGGAGGAAACGGGTCGGGGGGGAGCTGCTGGAGAGCCAGGAGAGAGTGAATCATGAGAAGCGGATGGAGACGGAGATCTCACTTTTTCCTGAAATGACACGGGGTAGAAAAGCTAAAAATCCACTTCAAGCACTGCTAAAAATAACCAGTTTCAATTCAATAAAATAGTCCCTGATCAAAGCACATTGTGATGTGAGAAACAATATACAGGATATGTCGGAATAAAACATAGTCAAGTAACGGCTATTTTGAGCATTTTCACATCCATACTGCTACATATTTGTAGGAATTATGTTTTTTTAACATGACTTCTCTTGAATCATTACAATTGAATCATGTTGTAAATGATAACATTTTGAAACCGGCCAATTATTTCGTGTGTATTAATAGTTTATGTTCTAAAAAGGTCTCTTGGCCATTTGTTGGGTATTATTGCTTCTGTTTTGAGTATTTTAATGAGGGAGGCCCCGATTTGAAAACTTGGCTGATAACGATAATAAATTTTTTTTTTTTATATTTGGAAGCCGATAGCCGATATATCGGCCAATAAATATTTTTTCTAAGCATGAAACACATACAATGAATAACTGATTTTATTTTAAAACTTCAGAACAGTTTGAACTGATCTCTGAATGATCTCTGAACTGATGACTGATATTGTGCATGAGCGTTTTGTGTCACATCTCTAAAACTGGAATTGCTCACATGTAAGATTCAGTCAATGCTTACTGTACCTGGGTGCAGAGAAGGGGCGAGCGAGATTGTGGGTGTGGAGAGGACGTCGGAGATCGTTCGTCTCTGGACGGATTCCTCAGGGGAACCGGAGAACTGCTCAGACCGTTTCCTTCAGCTGACCTGGGAGAGACCACTACAGGTGATGTGCTTTTCTGCAAGACAATAAAAACAGCACAGTCTGTTTTAAATACTTTTTCTTTATTAATTAAATTAAACTAATTTTGCAAAGAAATTTTGCAAGGAAATTTTGCAAAGAAAGTCTCATTCCTGCACTATGAATTTTCACTTCACAATGTAAAACCGATGTTTTAGTTATTTTGTAATAGATTTGGCATGTCAGTTTTATTGCCCAAAAATCTCAAGTCTGATAACACAAAACACCCAGGACAAGTTTAAAACACATACACATCTATAAACATCTTTCAGTGACGTTTCACATGAATACAGTAATGAATGTCACCTCTTTAGCTCCATCTCTTCTCAACGTGTCTTCACCTTTAACATCGGTCTCCTGCATCCAAAACATTACATAATCAATCCTGATCATGAGAATAACACATTCATTAATTGAATAAAAATCATATTCACGTGCAATTGAATTTCCATTTATGTATTTTTAACAAAACAATGAAAACAGGTGATCATCATGAATAGTTTAAATCAGGAACCTCAATGGTTTTAGAGTTTTGATGTTCAATGACCTGTCGTGATCGTCCTGTATTGCTCGGTTCCGAGCTGCTTTTCTTGCAGTCTGTCTCAGTGTGAGAGGAAGAGGAATGAGAAAGACCAAGTCGAAGACTGGAAGAGCGATGACTTACTGGAGAGCCGCTGCCACTCTAAAACACAAAGCAAATATATATCACACACAACATATGTAACTGCATTCATATTTCTACTTATTATTAGATTATAAATAAAGATGTTAAACATCATAATCAAACAAGTATTAATACTCACCCTGACTAATGCTCCATCTACTGCAATGAAGACAAAAAATTAATTATCATGAGCATATCAAGATATCATGAGCACAATTATATTGAATCAAAAAGATTTTTTTAAAAGCTACAAACTTTTGTTTCTCTTGCGTCATCTCTCTTCGGATCAGAACATTTAACTTGTCATTTAGTTTTTAATGCAATGAAAGTTTTTTTAAACTGCTGGGGTTTAAAAAAAAGAAAGGTGAGGTTTGTGTTTATTAAACTGATAATTCTAGAGTTTAAACTTTATTGTTTTATGAAATGACACTTTTAAAGTCAGTAAACATCGGGTTTGAAGTTCATGTTAGGATTTCTGTATGAGGTTTGTGGACAGTCGTGTCATGTCCTTTCCTTGTAGCCTCAGACACCAAAAACATTTGACTTCTCTGAGATAAAAGTTTGGACATTGTACAGTCAGAATTTAGAAGTATCTCACTAACATCATTTTTGTTACTGTGTATACTGAAACACACACATGTGACTATCATTTCAATATGAAAATATGTTTCTTATTAAACAAAAATATTTTAAAAGGATGTTTCTGTGAGATGGAGTACCTCTAGAGTCCATATGTTCAGGGTTAGTGTCATCTTTAGGGACCAGGTGTGGTGGAAACGGGAAAGCCCCAGGAAGAGCCATGAGACCGGCACCCGCTCCCAGAGTCAGTCCTGAGGGATGTGCTGTCAGAGGAAATCCTGGTGCATGATGGGATAGATGCTGAAACTGCTGTTGCTTCAAAGAGGAAAACAATCTTTAACGTCTAATATTACAGTATTAGATTATTAAACGTAAATAAATAAAATAAACAATTTGTGTGATAACGCTTTGTAAAAAGTCAATAGGACATGACATCCACATTTGTTTTAATATGGAGCGACTAGACTGATCCTGTGTGTGCAAAGAATCCAAAAATCTGATAATTTATAAATCAAACATCCCTTGCTATATCTTAGATTCCTATTTTCTGATTCTGAAACATCATAACTCTCCTTTCTGCTACAGTAAAATAGCGTCTGCGTGTGATTGGTCAGGCTGAATCTTTTTTAATATCTGATAGGTGAAAAGAATAAAAGAAAAACAGACTTACTCCTATAATGGCGTTGAGTTCCGCCATGCTGACGTGTTTGGATCTCTCCACAGCTTGTGCAACCTGGTGCTGATGCTGCTCCAACACGCACGCACCAAGCAAAGACACACAGACACAAAATTGTGATTATTGAAATGTTTTATGCATTAGAATTAAAGCTACCTGCCAACCAAAAATAGTAAACTTAAAATGTACATATGCTCTTCTATCATGTTTACCCGATATTATATATTATTCACAATATTGAAAGATCATGCTCATTCGTGCAAAAATTCTTCTGAGGCTGGATCTTCTACATTACAGCACTTTTACAATAAAAGCACAAATAAATGAAGCAGATCTCATCATTAGGTGAAGTAAAGATGTAGATTTTAATCTCTATAGACCTGAGGCCATCGCATACACAAAACGATCAAATCTACTCTGTGTGCTTTCTAAAAGAAGCGTGTAAAATATTGATCGATAGAGGAGGCCGATCTGAATTCGATGACACTTTGGCTGTAAATAATTCATGTGTAAATAGAGAGTGTGTGTATGCATGTGTTGGCTCACCTCTTGAGACAACAGAGGAATGATCTGTGTGCATATAGCACTGAGACGCTTCACAATCTCAGCCTGAACACACAAAAACACAATAATCTAGTTCAGTTCTTTGTAACTTGAAATGATGAGCCAGCTTTAAAATTAAAAATGCAACAACTCAGACCCCCAAATGTGCTTTCAATACAAACAGATATACACACACATTCTATGGATTACATATGTACACATTCACACATATGGCTCAACCCACACACTTTGACCCACATAGACTGTCAAATCCAGACATTTTTCACCAGATGGTCTGAAAATGAGGAGAGAATGAAGGGTCTTATCTGGATTAGCCCGCTCTAGTGTGTGTATGTGTGTGTTTGCTCATAGTGCACAGCTCAGCTTAACACTGACCGCAGAGTAAATACACAACCAAACACACGATCATACCCTGAGGATACGCTCTACATCCCTTCTTAAAAACACCAAGCAAGGAAATGAGAGAAATGTCAGATTTAATGTTTGTGGAAAAAAGACGGAACTTCATTCTATTCACTTGCAAAACTAAACACACAATTTTAAATGTAAGTTACAATTTCTCTTAACACACTGTTTAACACAAAGGAAGATTTTTAGAGAAATGTGTTGGGTTTGTGTTCATCAAATGGAACTCGGTTATGAACATTTAAAAAAAAAAATTTTTTGTTTTTAGCTGACGAGAGGCTCGACATGATATGAATGACACGAATTTCCATTTTTTAAGGTGAATGAGTGTAAAATCAATCGTGTCAAGTGAAATGGACAAAGCACATCAAACACATCACACATACCTGTTTCTGCATCTCAATATTCAGACCATAAGACATCTCATAATACTGAGAAAAAAACACAGAGTTCAGTTACATTTAAGAACAATAATATAATTCTCTGGGATTTAACATAAAGAAACATTGCTTAATAATTACCAGAAAATGTTGCCATAAACTAGTGATCAACTGATATTACGGCCAGAAAATATTGGGCCAATTTGACATCGGCATAAAATATTTCACACGGTTAGTGCCGCAAAATATAGTTATTGAATTAGTACATTTATGAATACGTTTTTAAGTAAAAAATCTCTTTTGGCAAAGTTATATATTGACGATTATAACACCACACTTGTTGACCAAAACTATTAAGTTGGTTATCTGTTATATGTCCATCTCACCATGATATAATGTCTGTGCATCTCGGTTTTCTCACTTGCCAACTTCTCACATTCCAGTTTGAGACTGAAAAAAAGAATAAAACGAAAAAACTGTAATATTATCTCGGTAGGTCATATATCTCAATGTCCTCACATGGCTCTCAGCGGTCAGTTTAGGACATCAAAATATACATTCATCCCACACAAAACAAAACGATAAATATAGATACAACAACAACTTAATCTCATATTATTTATTGAATAGAAGACTGGAAAACAAACGTAACCGTTTAATCCTCTGTTTAGTTCTTTAGAAAGAATGGCTCTATAAAGCTGTAGATTTTATAACTGTCTCTAATGGGACTATCCGGATTACAGTAACTGGATAGTAGGCTGATCAGGTAATCTAACGTTTCTAGTTGGTTCCTTGCTTTACAGATTGTTAATCTCATCAGATTTGCACAGGTGATCCAACCTGCAGCTCAGAAACTGTTCATTCACCCTGACACCCGCCAACAACACAGTTTCACACAAACCAAGTGTATAAAGATTTGCGGAGTCAATGAAAAACATCTACATTTGTACTAAGCCTGCACACCAAACGAATAGATCCTTGACTTGATCAATGATAATCGTACATCTGCAGACCAAATGCCAGCGAAGCAACATCCATCAACCACAAAACAGAGACAAGACAACAACAAAGCTAATGCTTGCAACATGTCGGTTCACAAAGTATTCTTAGGGTTTGGTGAGTCACCACTGAGTACAATCTTTGTACTCTTCCTGACAAATCTTAAGAAAGATGTACCTGTGATATTGAGCCTGGAAGAGCTGAAATTCTTCTTTGATATGATCCAGAGTTTCCAGTACTGTGAACTTCATGCCGGTGTGTGCTGACACCAGAGGAGCCTGAAACACACACAGCAGAAATACAGATCACAACCTAAACCTGCAGGACAGTACTGTGATATATTCAATATTGTGATATTCTATGTTATCATTTACACATGGGTTAAGAGATTGTAGGATTATAAAAGCAACAAAAGGTTATGTTGGTCTCTGTGATATAAAGAAAAACTATTAAAGGATGTTTACACTGAAAAGAAACAGCATTGAAAACATGTTTTTTAACCTCTTTAATGGATCTATTCTAACACACACACACACACACACACACACACACACACACACCACACACACACACACACACACACACACACACACACACACACACACACACACACACACACACACACGTGTACACACACGTGTACACACACGTGTACACACACACACACGTGTACACACACACACACACACACACACACACACACACACACACCGTGTACACACACACACCCGTGTACACACACACACACACACACCCGTGCACACACACACACACACACACCCGTGTACACACACACACACACACACACCCGTGTACACACACACACACACACCCGTGTACACACACACACACGTACACACACACACACACACGTACACACCACACGTACACACACACACACGTACACACACA